>CAUYRH010070289.1:0-26089 GCA_963574655.1 Perodicticus potto
AAGTTAGTTAACCTCTTTGATTATCAATTTTCTAATCTCTAAAATAAGAACAAGAATGCCATTCTTGGCTCTCGGCACCTGTGGCTCAGCGGGCTAAGGCACCAGCCACGTACACCTGAGCTGGCGGGATCGAATCCAGCCTGGGCCTGCCAAACAACAATGACGGCTGCAACCAAAAAATGGTCGGGCGTTTTGGCGGGTGCCTGTAGTCCCAGCTACTTGGGGGGCAGAGGCGGGAGACTCAATTGAGCCCAGGAATTGGGGGTTGCTGTGAGCGATGATGCCACAGCACTCTATCCAGGGTGACAGCTTGAGGCTCTGTCTCAAAAAAAAAAAAAAAAAAAAAAAAGATTGCCATAGTCCCAGTTTGTTCACAAATTAAATAATCTGGCATAGAACAAGGACCAAGTTGATTTTTCTTGTGTTCTTCCCAAGATGTCAAATTTACTCGGGCTCATATCATACACAATTAATGCACTTAAAAATAGATAATGTTTAGAAAATATTGAATTAAATTAATTTCATTACATCCAGTTACAGAAAAAAGGCAATATAGAAAGTGAGGACACATTCCATTATAAAGATACTAGCTGTCCAAATGTTTACTGTGATGCTTTTTTAATATATAATTTAATAATTGCACATTATTAAATTGAGTTATCTTTCATAGTAAACACACAAACAGCCTGAAAACCAGATCTTTTTAAAACCCTCACAAAACCACAGTAATTTCTCACCAGTCGTAAGATTCATTGCTCTAGAGAAGTATCTTGGTCATAGACTTTCAATCCTTGAATTATAATTGCTGTTTTACATTTCTGTTTTTACTACTGAACTCTGAATCCTCATAGAAAAGTCCCTTTCCTTATCATTTTCTGTCTTTTGTCCCTGACCTGACACCTATCCTGTGGAATATGCCAGGCTGCATGCCTTAATCCTTATCGACCCATGAATGGATTAATAAATTGTGGTGCATGTACACCATGGAATATTATGCAGCCTTAAATAAAGATGGAGACTTTACCTCTTTCATGTTTACATGGATGGAGCTGGAACACATTCTTCTTAGCAAAGTATCTCAAGAATGGAAGAAAAGTATCCAATGTACTCAGCCCTACTATGAAACTAATTTATAGCTTTCATATGAAGGCTATAACCCAATTATAGCACAAGAATATGGGGAAAGTGGCAAGGGAGGAGAGGGGAGAGGGGAGGCTGGCTGGAGGGAGGGTAATTGGTGGGACCACACCTATGGTGCATCTTAGAAGGGTACAGGAAAAACTTGCTAAATGCAGAATACAAATGTCTTCATACAATAACTAAGAAAATGCCATGAAGGCTATGTTAACCAGTTTGATGAAAATATTTCAGAATGTATATGAAACCAGCCCATTGTACCCCTTAATTGCACTGATGTACACAACTACGATTTAATTAAAAAAAAAAAGTGGTTATCATAATGTGCCCAGCCTGCCCAGCATTCCAAGTGAACATGGAGCTTCTGACCATAACACATGTGGAAGAGTCCAGGAAGCCTTCTGAGCAAGTGACGTGTGCCAGAGGTTTCAAAAGTTAAAGAAGAAGAAAGTGCTGCTAAGAAAACAATATGCATTCAGTTGACTCAATGAATATGTCTTTTAGTTCATTCTCAAAGAAATGTAGATTATAACAGTGGCTACTGAACTTAACCATGAAAAGTCTCACATTATCATTACAACAAAGCTGTCCCACTTGCTAATTGAAGTATGTTCATTAATCGGAAAAAAAAAAGTTATACCTAGGAAAGGGAGATACCTGGTAAATCATGTTTATAAATCAGATCCTTTTAAGTTAGTGCAAGCTGTTCCATTCTTTTAAGAAAAAGGTGTCCCTGAAGAACTCCAAAAATATTTCCAAGTGAAGATAATATATGCTTTTATCACTCCAGTTAATTTGTGAACCTGAATAATTAGATAAATTGGCTGTCAATATGTACCTATAAGATTAAGCATTATTGTGGTTCTGTAGATAAGAGTTGCTAATGGACCCTGCGTGGATATTAATACACATCCTCTCTCAGATATTTGGGCATTTGTGCTTTTGGGATTCAGAATGAAAGATTGCAATATAAATAGAATAAATACATTCAAAAAGGCCACCCAAGACATTTGCTAAAAATTTAGCCTTGAAGGACTGTGGAAAGGAATTACCTTCTGCATGTGGAGCTCAGCGTGGTGTGTAAAAAAGGCTGATAATAAATGAGCAAGCAAAATGAGAAAAGAAAAAAGTGTGGACTGGGGTATACTTTTAATTTTTAAGGAATATTTCCAATATGCATCTCTATAAATATATTAAGATTAACGTACAGTATAGTCAAGTTTTAAATCAGTAGAAAATAAGATTGTATACCATGGTATGAGTTTTTACCTTGGCTTCAAGATAAGGGGATAAAATTTCATATCTTCTTTCTTATATAAGTGAAAATATGAGCTATATCCAGCTAACACAAGTAACCAAACCAATGGAAACCCTTCATTAGTGTTCATCACTTAACAATAAATTATCAAAACCATTATTCTATGTGTTGGAAATAGGAAATTATATAAGGCGGAATTCTTATCTGAAAGGAAGTCAGCCTAGTAGAGCACACAGACCATTAAACTAATCATTTGTCACACAATATCAAAACACGACAAGAGATGTGGGTTCTTGGGCAGAGTTAGAAGAGGGAGGCAGGAAGGCAGATTTGGTTATCAGGAAATGGCATCTGAGCTAGAAATTGTGATTTTTAATTCTTCACACCCCTGTATTGGTCCCTAACAATACACATCTGTATTACACATAATGTTCCATGTCTAAGAAAAGAATGCCTTGGCTGTGAAAATTATCAGTATGTTAATATCGTGTAAGCGTTTACTTCTGGCCGAACACATTGCTACCTGGTTTCCATAGTCTCTCTTCATCACTGTCTCATGAAGAGACGTCAGTATTCCTATTTTACAGATGGAAAAACTGAAGCATAAGAGGTAGATATGTCAACTGTACCAAGTCATTATTTATGGAGTCAAAAGTAAAATCCAGCCCTTTGCAAATGCAATGCCGGGGTTGTCAAGTGCCCCAGACAGACAGTGGACATTTCAGGAGGAAAAAGAAGAATGCCAGCAGGAACGTCATAGATTTCTCCGAGGAGTGGAGGTAGGACTGACTCCTGGGAGGTGGACAGCAGGACGCAGACAGGGCAGGATGGTAGGACATTTTGTGTGCAAAGGGGAAGACGCCAAAGCCATTGTGTGCCCATGTGTGGGCCAAACCATCTCCCTGTGTTTCCTTCACTGCTTGTTTAGAAACAGTGGTTTAATATCGCTGATTCTCCTGGACTTCAGAAGAACTGGATGACATTTCATCTGGTTTTAAAATTCTGCCCCCTGTGTTCTAGAATAATATGTGTTTATATCCCCAGTGGCTGAAACACCTGAGAAATAATAGTCACTCAGCTCTAACTTTGATGGTACCAGAAATCTTTGCAAATTGAGTTCACATTAGTTATTATTTTTCTCCTTATGCTACTGTTTTTCATCTTTTTCCATTATTGTTCTCCGCAGAAACTTTAGACTCTTTTTAATAATCTCTCCAATGAAATTTGAATGCACCACATGTACTGTGTTTATTTATATGCTGCGTGCGTGTCTATGCTTTACACATAGTGAGAGTAAGATTTTTAGCCATGATTGTGGTCTGAATGTTCGTAGCCCCCCCAAATTTATATGTTGAAACGCTAACCCCCAAGCTGATGAGATTGGGAGCTGAGCCTTTGGAAGTGATGGAGTCATGAAGTCCTCATAGTGGGATTAGTAGCTTTGTAAAGTAATCCTCCTCAGAGAGACCCTCACCCTTCTACCATGGAGGACATAAGACGAAGGTGCTGTCTGTGTAAAAATCGGTCATGACCGGACACCACATCTGCTAGCACCTTGATCTTGGACTTTCCAGCCTCCATGACTATAAGAAACAAATTTTTGTCGTTCATAAGCAGCCCAATTTACGGCATTTATTGTAGCAGCCCAAACACACTGAGACAATCATGAACTAATTTCTACCTACTTGGGACTGAGATCGTCCCTCTGAAAATGAATGCCTTATGCCAGCAGTCCCCAACCTCTTCAGCACCAGGGACCAGTTTCATGGAACATAATGATTGCACAGTTGGGGCTGGTAAGGCAGGTGCTGGTGCAAGTAATGGGGAGCCACTCTAAATACAGACGAAGCTTCCTGGCTTACTCACTGCTCACCTCCCCTGCTGGGAGGCCCAGTTCTTCAGGAGCACAGAAGACAATTTCTCCATGGGGGCGGCGGTGGAGAGGTAGCTGGAGGAACAGCAGTATGGAGTCGGAGCTCTGTGGCCCAGATCCCACAGACCAGCACTGACCCCTTGGGGACCGCAGCCTTATGTATGTTCTGTTGTAATAGGTAATAAGGAAATTTTGGCAACAATCTGAAATCAAACTGTTTCAAGATAAGTCACCTGATCTAACTTCAAATTTGTGTAAAAAACCATAGTAATATAAATCTAGGACATGTGTATTAATGAATTAAATAAGGTAACCTAGAAGCAAGGATGTCACAGCAACTTAGGAAATGTTGGTTAACTTTCTCCCTCTCTGGGTGCAGCTCCTCTGGAACTCAGCCCTTATCTGAGTTCAATCTGCTCCTTTGCTCTCTTATGTAAGAGGCTAGAAGGAGAGGGACAGAATAAACCCAGAAAGGACTTCACACAGGGACAAGGCACATGCGCCGATTTGAGGAAATGTATAGAACAAGTGTGCTGCGGGGTCATCTGAGTGGGCAGTATCTTGCACCTTCTAATGTTGATGGGCAAGTACTGCCCACCTTTGACGAGGGGATAGGGCCTTCCTCAAGTGGACTCTTGCTTTCATAAATTCTGTAGTAGAAGAGGTCTCTAGTACAACGTGAGGGAGAATGGAACAGCATTTGCAGAGAATCTAGGATCAACCTAACTCTACTACTAATGCTCTGACCTGGCAAATATTTAACCTCTTTGGGTTGTTACTTCCTCATACATAAACTGGATTTGTAACTACCTCAGGCTGTTTTTCTAAGGGAAACATTGCAGGAATGAAGAAACAGACATAAGTGCAATACTAGGTTCAAACCAATCGATCAACACTTAAGTACGTATATGGAAGTGTACTGGTGAAACTTATCAAATGTAGAGTATCAATGTGTCTTCTTCTTGATCTTAGAGGAAACACTTTCAACTTTTCACCATTGAGTACAATGTCAGTTGTGCATTTGTCATAGATAATACATTAATTATATGTACTGATGTTTGTATGTTGAACCATCCTTGCATCTCTGGGATAAATCCCACTTGACCATAGTAAATGATCTTTCAAATGTGCTGCTAAATTTAGTTTATTAGTATTTTTTTTTTTTTGAGACAGAGTCTCCTTATGTTGCCCTTGGTAGAGTGTCGTGGTGTCACAGCTCACAGCAATCTCCAACTCTTGGGCTTATGTGATTCTCTTGCCTAAGACTCCCAAGTGGCTGGGACTATAGGAGCCCACCACAACACCGGCTATTTTTTTTTGTTGCAGTTGTCATTGTTGTTTAGCAGGCCCAGGATGGGTTCAAACCCACCAGCCTCAGTGTATGTGGCTGGTGCCGTAACACTGTGCTATAAGCGCCGAGCCAGTTTACTAGTATTTTGCTGAGGATTTTTACATCTCTGTTCATCAGGGATATTGGCCTGTAATTTTTTTTTCTTGTGGTGTCCTTGTCTGACTTCAGTAAAATGAGTTTAGGAATGTCCCCTCATCTTCCAAGTTTTTGGAAAAGTTGAGAAAGGTTGCATTAGTTCTTTAAATGTTTAGTAGAATTTAGCAGTAAAGCTATCAGGTCCTGAGCTTTTCTTTGATAGGGGACTTTCTATTACTAATTTAATCTTCTTTCTCATTACTGACCTGTTCAGATTTACTACTTCTTCATGATTTAGTTTGGGTGGGTTGAATAAGTCTAGGAATTTATCCTTGTCTTCTACGTTATTCAATGTGTGGTGTATAATTAATTGTTCACAGTAGTCTCTTATGATCCTTTCTATTTCTGTGGTATCAGTTATAATGTCCCCTCTTTCATTTTTGGTTTTATTTATTTGAGTCTTCTCTCTTTCTCTCAGTCTGATTAAAGGTTTGTTGATTTTGTTTATGTTTTCACAAAGCCAGCTTATATTGTCAGTTTTAGCCTCTTTCATTTGTTTCTCTTCTGATCTTTATTATTTCCTTCCTTCCAGTAACTTTGAACTTTGTTAAGAAGGTATAAATTGTTTTGTAAGGGTATGAATTAGCTGATTCATATGAGTATAAAAATAAAAGAAATTTCAATGAAGGTCATAGTTTCTATTAATGCACTGGAGGTGGAAAGGCAAAGTGCAATATATTCTGGCCATCTGTGCTAGATAAAAGGACACAACCTGGGGCAGCGCCTGTGGCTCAAAGGAGTAGGGTGCTGGCCCCATATGCCGAAAGTGGCGGGTTCAAACCCAGCCCCGGCCAAAAACTGCAAAAAACCCCCCCAAAACCAAACAAATAAAAAGGACACAACCTGCTGTGGGAAACAGACCCATATCCTTGTGCATTTTCACACACATATTCTGTGAAGGTGCATGTGGTTTGGATCCCCTCCATAACTGGGCATAAGAAAATTTTCAATGTATTTTCCCTAAATAGAAAGAACAGGGTCGAACATTTCAATGTAAAACAAATTCTAAGTTATCTATGAAACCACAAACTCTGAGCAAAGTATAGTAATATGCAATCTTATTTGGAGAAAAATCATTGTGAACTTATATTAAAATAATATGTTTTCCATCTCTGCTATCATTCAATATGGTCAAGTAGCAGTAGTATTTTTGCTCACCATCAACTTTCCTAGTTATCCCTGGTGCCTAGATTTTGGACTTTAGCAATTTGTTTTTTTTTTTTTTTTTCACTATTTTCTGGTAGGGATGTTGATTCCATGTTTGGGGGCAGTAAAACAAAATAAATCAGAATGGGTCTAGAATATCTTGTTATTGCCAGAAAGCAAACACATTTTTGAGAATGTTGATGACAGAACTAAAATACTAAAAAGATGGATAGCATCAGGTAAAAGAGATTCCTGATGGATCAAGGAAATTGTCAAATTTTGATGATTTGACATGAGAGAGAGTGAGAAAGGGCCATTGAGCATGAACTTTGGTTGATTCAGAGAAGATGAATCTAGTCTGTGAAAGCTCATTAGTGTGTGATTATACTTAAAAGACAAAAGACAAGCCATATAAAAGGTAGTTATGATGCAAAGAAGAGTAAATAAAACAAAGTATAAAACCTACGTGAGCCTTTCATTTCCTCTGAAAACACGTTATATTCCTGAATACAAATTGTATAGTCTCTATAACAGGCAGTGCAGCAGACACAAAGCCAGCAAGCCAAATGGCCCCAGATAAGAAAATTGTCATAATGAGATTTGAAAGGCCTAACCAGTTGCTGGACCACCATGTGATAACTGGATAGGAATGAAGACTCCAAGTTTCTTGTTACCAGTGACCACACTGTACTGAAAGAAATCAAAAGCGATTTCAAAAATGATCATTTGAGCAAGTGTTCTGTAGAGGAGAACTAAAAGCTAGACTCGATGCCTTATGTCCTGGTGGGTAATGCTTCCATGTGGCTCTAATGATCTTAACAAAACTCTGAAAATTCCCAAAAAGGCATTCTAGCAGACTAAGTCAATACATCATAATGACAGGTTAATAAAATAGGATTTGTGATGCTGGCCAAGTCAATCGTGAGGACATCACTGTAACAATATAACAATGTAAAAATAAAAACCATTTGATATATATGGATTACATGAAGCATAATCTGATGATCACTAGCTAGGGTTTAAATCTCCTTAGAAACTAGGATCTGTGTGTCAATGAATCATTTGGTTAATAACCTAGAAGCTGCAATTTAGCTGCCCTGAGATAGTGATTTGTTTTTAATTTGGATATGGTAATATTTTTGAACCTTAGCAAACAATAAAAGTAGTGAAATAGCTGATACCTTAGGAATGCAATCCATGAAAAGAATGAGGACAAAACCTTGAGTCAGGACCAAAATAAAAGATAAAATTAAATTCACTATATTAGCACATTTACAACAGATTTTAATCTGAAAATACTAATTACATTTGTATTTATAACAATTTTTCTGAGAGTTTTGTATACTAAGAAAAATGGTTATATTAGAAATTTCATTTTAATCAAATGGTTAGAAACATTCACTTAAATAAGTCTGTGATTAATGTGTAAGTATTTGTAAAATCTAATTTTTAGGATGGGTGCAGTAGCTTATATCTGTAGTCCTACCACTCTGAGAGGTCAAGGCAGGAGGATCCCTTGAGCTCAAGAGTTGGAGACAAGCCTGAGCGAGAGTGAGATTGCGTTGCTACTAAAATTAGAAAAATTAGTTGGGTGTTGTGGCATGTGTCTGTGGTCCCAGCTACAGGGGAGGCTGAATCCAAGAGTCTTAAGGTTGCTGTGAGCTGGGCTGACATTACAACATTCTATCCTTAGCAACAGAGTGAAAGTCTGTCTCAAAAAAAAATAATAATCAATTTTTAGGTTTCTAAGTTTTGTTTACTATTTGTATCAAGTAAATAAGTAATCAATGGATACTTGGGAAATGTTGAAAATTTTGTTTAAATAAGTGTATATTTAATTCATAAAACTAAAGAGTGCATATTAAAGAAAGCACAACCTTTCTTAAAAAAAAAGGTCTTTCTATAATCCCTTGGGAATTAAAGTATCAGTTATCATAAAGACATAGTTCCAAATCTTACTTAACAAACCAAATAACTGGTAAATTTCTGGTTGGGAAAGGTCAATTCCCTGAGATTCTGTTTTATTCTCAGCATTACATCTGAAGGTTGTTTCAGGACTAAAAGAGACATTGAATAATTTAATAGAGACAGATCTGGACCGTAACAAGTAGAAATTCAATAAATGCAAGAGTAGAAAGGCAATTTTTAAAAAATTTAATATGGCAGAATAACCTGATGGAAAAATGGCTGAATGGGGCATGTTATGTAAAGAGTGTTCGGAACATTGGGTGTTGGAGGTCTGTGGTTTCTTTGCCAAAAGAAGTTAACAGATTACTGATTCCAAAGGGCTACTTTCACTGGATTTTTTGGGGTGGGGAGGAGTCTAGTGCTTTGAATTAAACCGTTTTTTTTTTTTTCCTGACTTCTACCGAGGACATCAGTGTGGACGTGCCTGTCTTGGGCAGCCTCACCTGTTACTTTCTCAATGCTGTGCAAGTGTTTTCCCGCTAACCTGTGTCTCTAAATCTTGCCTATCCACATAGAGTCAGAGGGGTGACTCATGAGAGTGAGTGACAAGGAAGCACCCAGGAGGGTAAGAGGCTCTTTAATTCTCCCAGGCGTCCTCAAACTTTTTAAACAGGTGGCCAATTCATTGTCCCTCAGACCATTGGAGGGCCGGACTATAGTTTAAAAAGAAACCAAAAACTATGAACAAATTCCTATGCACACTGCACATATCTTATTTTGAAGTAAAAAACAAAACAGGAACAAATACAGTTCACACCAATGCATGTGACCCGCGGGCCGTAGTTTGAAGACCCCTGTACTTAGACCATGTAAAGTCTCATCCCTGCGCCCTGCTTTCCTCCCACCTCTACATGGAACTCCCCAAAATGACTATGCTTGGATGCTCTGCCAACCTTGGGCGGGGGGAGCTAACCAGATTTAATTTGATTTAGAAACAATAATAATAACAAAAAAAATTTTGCGCAAATGTAAATGGAAATTTCTGGTAGGATTGTTAAAACTGGAGGCACATGGCTCCTGTTTATTTCTCTTCGTTCCTCCCATGCACCTGTCACTCCCCAGCAGCACCCACACAAAGGAGTCCCCCACCCATCAGGGCCATGCAGAAGGCCTCCACCACTCAATGCTCTGCCGGACCTAGCCAGTGCGCCCCACCACCCCGCATTCACGCCCTGCCTTCATCTGCTTTGCTGGTCTCCACAGTTGCCATGTTCCCATCACCTGCTTCCCCATAACACCCAGAGAGGTGCAGGGCAGACCCTGACACGGCATGGTAAATGCAGACACTATTCCATCCAGAAACTTTTCTTTGCAAAGAAAAAAAAAACGAGAGAGAAAATAAAATAAATATATTTAATCCTAGCAGATTCTAAGATTGTTAACAATTTTAAAATTATTAAATGAATGAAAATTTGATTCAAAGCTGAGAAATCACAATCTTAACTAATAATCTTTATATCTGGGGAGCTGAAAGAGCTCTAGTATTCTTTTAAAATTAGTTTGGATATAGTACTTAGAGCAGAGGGGTTACTCAATTAGTAAAACTTACATATCCACACTTAATAAAGGAGAATTTACAAGACCTTTTACATTGTGAGAGCAAAAACCTATTTTGAAAAGCTATTGATGTTTAATAACCTAAGCGATATTCTTAAAAAAAAGCAGGAAAATTTACATTTGGAGCTCAATCCTTAAGAATCACCATTTTCCTCATAAAAATAGTCATAAACAGGAACATATCTGACTTGTACTAAATTTTTGGATCTCAATGTGTAAATAATAATAAATAATCCAAAGAGAAATAGGTTGTTTCCAACAGCTTTAATTAGTTTTTCATAGATGTGGGTCATAATCTCGTTTTACTCAGATATTACATTTAGTAATGGCTGTTAAATATAAATTGAGTATGTACCAGGGAGCTTTAATTTATAGGTATCTCCTCACAGAGAACACGGAACATCAACACTGCTGTCCCATTACTCAAAGTTTTATCACTAGCCTGAAATTTACCGATGAAATGACTGTCGTGGGCAACACATAATGTTATTAACTTATTACAGAATAAAAAGCTTGAGGGATCATTAGGATGTTTAATAGCAAGACTGGCTTGTTTTCCTACGTGTGTATTACACCGGCCAAATCACCTTGAATGAAACTTTATTAAACAAAACATCATTTCTGTATATATTCACTCCCATGTGTGATTAAAGATTATTTACGATCACAAGAGGAGCACTTTCCAGCCCTCTCATGATTTCTCTGGACAAGGGACTCTGGGGAAGCCCATGTAAATGAACCGTCACGTCATTAAATTGTTATTGCAGTGAATTAATGAAATTAAGCAAGCAATACAATTTCAGTGCGATCTGCTTTACACTAAAACACCGTCTCCTTCCTCCTCCTTTTTAGCATATCTCAAAGAAAAAATAAAGGAAGAAAGAAAGAAGGAAAAAAAGGGAGAAAGAGAAAAGAAAGAAAAAAAAATGATTTGAAAGAATTTGGGGGAAAGAATTATATTCAAGGCCTGAAAGAGCCACAGAAGTCTAAAGATAAAAGGAGAGAAAAATGCTGCGGGCGCCTGACATGCGACGCTCTGCACAGTCCCAGGGCAGAGAGCCAAGCCTCTGCGGTTTTGCTGCCAGGGAGTTTAATGGAAAATCCTGCTCTTTGATCACCGTGTGGGATCCTGTGACTGAGAAAGAGCCCAGGCCCCCTCTCCCAGTTCCACCAAAGAAATTGTTAAGACGCTTCCATGGTTACCACCAGGTGGCAGCAGGAAATAAGGTTTGTATGAAAATTGGTGTCTTGAGTAATGAATGCATTAAAGGAAAAATAAATTCTCACAGTCTTGGGAGAATTCCTATTAAGACACTCTGCCTTAAGAAAATAAAGTCCCCTGCAAAGGTGTTTCGCAATTGTGCTTTGTTACTGCAAAAGAAAAATTTCAACTTTCAGATGGTCTTAAAATGAGAATGTAGCATTTCGGAAATAGATGGATCTGTGATCCCACAGCTGCGGCCACCTGCGCTTCAGACCCCAGCACAGACAGCGCCGACCTACATAGTAAACTAAGGAAAGCGGGTAACTTTCCCCCTCTTTTCCTTTTTAGAGAAAGAATGTATGTCAGGGAGACCCTCACTTATGTAATTTCTAGAAATGAGCACGAGTGACTTACAAACGATGGGCGGAACGCACAGCCCGAATTCATGAAGGAACTGTTTCTTTGCACACTTCTGGGGAAAGTGAGAGTCTCCGGAGACTCCTTGGTCTCCAGAGACTACTGGGAGTTTCCTGGGATAATAGTTACATAATCACCAAGCTTGAATGTTTAAGAAGTAAACATAAGCAGCCTTTTTCTTCAAGTGCAGGAATTTTATTTCATGCACAGGAGGAAAGCCGTGCGTAACGTCTGAGAAGGGAGAAGGGGCCGGTAGCCTCCTGGGGGAGGAAAACAGGTGCCCCCCAGCCCACTGTCTGCTCACTGAGGCTGGTTTCAGGGCCAGCTTCTCTTCCCAGCGCTGAGCTGCCTGTGACTCTAATTCCTCACTCCCACCCTCTGAGTTTGCTACCTCCCTGGATAGTTTTCTCCCGAAAGTCCCCAAGCTGTGCAGGGACTCAGCAGGGCCCCTCCCTCCCAGCCTGACGCCATTTCTCTAGCGCTACCGTGAGAGGTAAATGACAAGAGGCCAACCACAAACTACATCATCTGACTTTAAGAAAATCATTATTTTTGAACCTCAGCCTTCGTAGGCCGCTTTCCCTCTGCTTTCAGACATTTCCTATTTGACAAAACACAACCCAGTGAAACAATGGGATGCACCTGCTGCCCGCGAAGGTGCAGCGCCTCTACATAGCTGGTCTCGAATGGATAGCATACATCAGTGTCTCCTAAGGCCTCTCTGGTTGGTGCCCTTATCCTTTTATAACCTGGCTTTCCCAGAACCTAATAAAACGCTTTCTCTAGACTAGAGCCTTCCAGAAAACCCCAAACTTCGAGTCCATCAGCCTTTCCTCGGGGTTTATTATCTTGGCGTCCCGCTGACCCCGTGGGTCCCTCGCCTCTGGGAACCGCTCTCTTTCTTGGCTTCCGCACCAGGATGGGTGCCCTGGCCCTCCCCTACCTCAGTTTTCTTGGGTGCCTTTTGCCTCTGTGACCACACTCCCCCGTCTCCTCCCCAGCCTCGCCTAACGTGCCCCTGCTGTGGCTATTACAAAAGCTTCACTCAGGAATCTGCCTCAAGCTTCTCCTCTAATAACTCATGAGAGAAACATGTCACTAGCTTTGGCCTTTCTCCTGGGCTTTAGCCCATCATGCTAAATTGTCAGGTGTCCTCTGTCTCTTGCCGTCTGGGTCAACATACCATTTTTGGTCTAGTCCTATTGGTCCCAGCCCTGTTTTAACCTTGTGAACTTTTACCCCTGGGTACTCAGCTCCCACAGTGGCCAGTGTTCTTTTGAAATGGCCCTCGCATCTCTGCGGTCATTCAACTCTTCCTTCCCTTCTACTCCACCACCTGCCCTCCTTTGCCTCCTCCACCTGTTGGCCTGTAACTGGCTATTCCCATTTCTGTAGCTGACCCCTCCAGTCCTGCTCCCACATACATTTAGGGCACAGAGTCACTATCATTTATCATACACTTGGGAGACATTGCTACCCCTCTCAGGCCTTATTTGCCTTGGGACAGCTTTCTTCTCCTTGCCACTCATCCTCCCAGGGTTAGTCCAGATGTTATTTCCTCCATGAAGCTGTCTCAGGTCTTTCTCCATCATAAACATCCCATTTTGGAATAGAACAGCCCTTACCCTTGCAGCACACAGTGGCCCACTGCAAACTGATCATTTTGCTTAAGATACTAACTTCTTCACATGTTATTGTTTTGTCATTGATACCTTATGTTTCTCTGAGGAGCCCCCTTGTCTTATCCTTGCTTACATCACAGAGTTTAGCAAATGCACAATACACACGCTCAACCCACAAGTACGTGCCACAGGTATCCATGGTTTCCATTTACGACTAACCTTGCCTCTATTCTTCCTACCTTATCCCCAAGGCACATGTACCCTCCCACACATGTGCAAAAGAATACAAGGCAAATAGCTGCATGGTGAGGGCAATTCATATACCTTTTGGAGAACTGATTACAAAGCAAGGAGCATAGATGAAAAGATAACCAAGATCCCCACAATTGTTCATGCTCTGTAATTTTCATCACTGATTATCTATAGAGGTTTTCTGAGATGAGATATGCTTTGCAGAATGAAGGTGTATATTAAATAGCTCTTGGATTTTTGGCATTCAGTGGTGAGGCATAGGGAAGAGTTATTCAAAACTACTTTTTCAGGCTCCACTGAATTTCGAGGCCATTTATGAGAGCTGATGACTTGAACGAATAAGTTTATCAGTCAGGGTGAGCCAGGGTTTGCTGCAGAACAAATAAACCTAGGCATCTCAGAAGCACAGTAGATGTTTACTTCTGGTGTCTGCTACATGTTTACAATAGGACAGGCTCTGCTCTACGTCATCCTGGGATGTAAGATGAGGCCGATAGAATCTCAGTTATCTGCAGTGGTGGTGTTTGCAGTGATGGCTGATTCCCAGGGAGGGAACCTGGTAAATTGCACACTGGCTCTCAAAGGCTTTGGCACAACAGTGAAACATGTTATTTCTGCTCCCACATCAGAGATCCAAGCAAGTTACACAGCATACTGAGGCAAGAGGGTAAATGTAATCCAATTGTGTGCTTGAAAGGAAGGAAACCTGAATGTTGGTGAACAGGGTAACAAATATGTAGTATGAAATACTCAAAGTCTAGATGCCACCCTTCAATCACTGGAAAATTTTGCCCATCTTCCCCTCATTTTTCCCTTGTACTAATACTGAAATTTGCAGAATCAAGCTAGTTTTTCCTTGAAATTTCAAACCAATTTGAGACAAAGCAAGTATTTTTTGAAACCCAGGTTTTAATGTATCTTCTATTTTTTTTTAAAAAAGTGTATATTGTTCTTGCAAAATCAGTTTAAGAATATTAAAAATAAGTGTGGGGGTGAGAGGTAATTAACTTCCCCTTTTCCCCAGAAGGTTTGTCGTAAGATCACTTCAGAATAAGGCAGATTAATAAGAGAAAAGAGATTTAATAATCAAGAGGTTGAGTGATTACCCAGTATCCCAATGGGGTTCAGGTATTTATATACCCTCATTTTAAAGGGATGGGGGAGATAAGGAATATAGGTAATTCTGTCTAGGGGCAATGAATTGTCACTTGGGAGAATGAATGGATGGGGGAACATATTGAATTATAAATGATTCGCTTTGGAAATTAAATTAACCTGAGAGATAGGTTTTTAAAAATATTTAAAATGATTTGGACCAGGCATTCTTGATCTTTTTTTCCTATAATATATTGAGATAACAGAGCAAGGAAAGGAAGTCTATTGTTCTTTATGATTGGTATGGTTTTTTAATGAAGAAAGAGGAAAAGCCTCTTCCAAGGCTCACTGGTCTCTAAGGGCTTTTAATTCAAATCCTCTTTCTACCAAAGAGTCATACCTTCAGGTGAAATTTCCTGAGCTCATTTATAAGTATTTTAAAACTATGACTTTCACATTGGATGAAATGAAAGGCAGAAAATTATGCAAGTTAAAAAAAAACAGATCTATGATTATGTTTTAGGCACATAGTTTGATCTTTTGTAATAACTAAACCCATATTCTATTAAAATATAATCTATAATTGAATCCAATTGCAGTAACTCTATAGTATAACCCCAGATTTTGTATGAGAAGGAATTTATTTTGGCAGTAAAACTTCTAAGAAACATAAGATCAGAATAAATCATGTAAAGCTTGTTGAATTTTATTTTTAAATAAATAACAGTGCATATCAACTAATTGGGACCTTGTATGTCTGTAACATAAATCAAAATATTTGGCTAAGGCACTTGTTTGTTTATTTTTTATTTTAGGCCAATGTTAGTGAGATGCAATTAGCCAGGTGATACTTTGATTGATGAGATAATTCAGCCAAATGTGTAATTGTACTATCTTCATTTAGTTTTGGGCATATAGTTTTATATGTAAATAAAGGAAAGATATCAAACAAACAATTGTGCAAATTCTAGTCGGTGAAAGACTCTGATGGAACATTTTGAACTTGTTTGTTTTTTCCAAGCATTTCTCAAAGTGGGAAGAGCCAACATTTACAGCCTTGGGATGTGGCGCTCAAGCAGCAAAGCGGAGAAGGTTTAGGGGAAGAGAAAATGATCACTCATAGCAAGTAGGGTGCAAGTTTTAGAAGCGTTAGGTAGGTAGTTAGGAACAGCTCTCCTGGGGAAGGGCTGCCATCTTGGTGCCACCCACTTTGATTCTGTCCCAAAGGATTGACCACAGCTGGGGAGGAGGGACCACCCTCCTGACCTACCCATCAGAACTTAGTGTGCCAACTACAAAGGATGTTGAAGACTCTCTAGCCTAACAACAGGTGCAGCAGAGTCTTGAAGGTGACAGCCTTAGAGTAATCATCATGTGGCCCACCCACATGGGCTCTCAGAAAGCCTAGAACAGCCTTAAGACTAATCATCATGTGGCCCGCCCCTCCATGGGCTCTCAGAAAGGCTCATGGGAGGTCCACGTGTGCAGTAAGACTATGGTTCCCAGGTGAGCTCTGAACCACGAGGTAGGCCTGACCCAGTCAGTGTAAAAAAGACCCCTTGGTCATGTTCAAGCCCTTTTGGCCCACTTGCCCTGGCAGTGAAGATCTCTTCTCTGTCTATTGCAAACATATCCTGCTATACAAATTTTCTTACTCTCAAAACCTGTCTTTCTTTTTCTCAATAAACTTTGTTTCATGCTTGCCTTACTTTGGGGTGTCTGGTCATTTTTTGACCCAAAACCCTTCTAGAACAGGGACCTAGGCAGCTGCTGGGAACCCTGATATTTTGGGAGGCAGCAGCTGTCTTGGAACCCAACCGAAGCACAGAGAGAAACATATATAGAATCACATGTTTCTTTAAATATAAATTAGAATGTATACATTGCTACATATTGTATATATTCTAATATTTCTCAAGCTTGAACAAAATCAGGCATTTTGTGGCTCAGATTGCCCTGTTCGAAATAATCTACCCTAAGCATATTGTGTTTATGCCGATAAAACTTCATAAATACAGGCAGATTAATGCCAAGAAACCTTGTTTCAAATATATTACTAACATTAGTACATTTACTAATATCTGGTGGGAGGCAAAGGTTCTTATGGAGGTGGTTAGTGGCGGGAGAGATATGGAACTATGAACACAGTCGAAATCAGAATCTCCTAAGTCTACACCAGGGTTTGTCCATTTTGTCATTGTTAACATTTTGGGCCAGATCATCTTTTGTTGTTATTGTGGGGGTGTGTTCTAGTCATCGTAGGCGTCTCGTGTCGTCCCTGGGCTCTACTTACCAGACACTAGTAACACACCCTACTATCTGGTTGTGACAAGCAGAAATGTCTCCAGTCTTACCAAATGTTCCTGGGAGAAAAACCGTCACCCTGCAGTTGAGAATTACTGGTCCACGCTCAGAGTATTTGCCACTCTTGAATCTGAACTTGCAGTTTTCCTTAAGAAATCAGTTTTTAGCCTATCATTGAATCCTAGGTTTTTTAGAATAACCGAAATTTTTCCTACATCAAACTATATGGTTTATCACTGAGATGCATTGTTATGGCCCACATGTTACCTTTATATGTATTTACCTTTGCAGGGGGAGGGGAAAATAAGAAACATCGAAGGATTCGGAGCCATACAGGTTACTTCTGATTTATCACCAAACTCTTCCAAACATTTGATTCAGAATTTTTGGCACCACTTTGATGCCAAAATTTGACCAGCTCTAGAATGCAATGATGACACTGTGTGATTGCTTTTACAACCTGTCACCAGGTCATAAAGTCGAGAGATTTTAGAAATCCCACAGTCCAACCCCTTTAATCAGACCACCACAGGCAAAAATTCAGATTCCTTTTCAAAACATCTTCGCTTATAAAATTATAATTTTTAGTTGCTGCTGACACTCTATTTTTTTTTTTTTTTGAGACAGAGCCTCAAGCTGTCATCCTGTTTAGAGTGCTGTGGCATCACAGCTCACAGCAACCTCCAATTCCTGGGCTCGAACGAGTCTCCTGCCTCTGCCTCCCAAGTAGCTGGGACTATAGGCGCCGGCCACAACACCCGGCCATGTTTTGATCGCAGCCGTCATTGGTGGGCCCAGGCTGGATTCAAACCTACCAGCTCAGGTGTACGTGGCTGGCGCCTTAGCCCATTGAGCCACAGGTGCCAAGCCTGACACTCTATTTTTTAGCACCTGTATCTAAAAGTGGACTATTCAGATGTGTCCTGTACAACTTTCCAAATCTGGCTCAGTGCCTGTGGCTCAAGCGGCTAAGGTGCCAGCCACATACACCTGAGCTGGCAGGTTCAAATCTAATCCCGGCCTGCCAAACAACAAGGATGGCTGAAACCAAAAAAAAAAAAAAAAAAAAATAGCCAGGCCTTGTGGCGGACGCCTATAGTCCAAGCTACTTGGGAGGTGGAGGCAGGAGACTTGCTTAAGCCCTGAAATTGGAGGTTGCTGTGAGCTGTGATGTCACAGCACTCTATCCAGGGTGACAGCTTGAGACTCTGTCTCAAAAAAAAAAAAACAACCGAAAAACAAAAACTTTGCAAATCTTAGAGAGACCTGAGTAAAGTAACTTTACTTCAGCAGAACAAGTTGTCTTTGGCTCACCAGAAACCATATATTTCAAGCAAAAGGAGCTTTATGAATTTTTTTCTTATATTGAGACATCAAGTAGTTAAGTATCCAGAGAACTCTGCATAAAGTTAAGGCAAAAATATCTGTAGTTTTTGTATGAAAGAATCAGAAGGAGAAATGCTCCTTAGAATGTATCGCCTGGCATTCTACAGAAGAGCATTTTGTGCATTCCAGAAAACTTCCTTTGATGATTTATAAAAAATAGTAAAATTATATTCTAAAGTGCAGAGTGGAAGTATGTTTATATCAGTAATTGAAAGCTGAGGATGAGAAAGGGTAAAGAAAAATAAGACTGTCTCTCTGCTGTTGTGACTTCATGGCAGAACACCATTCACTGTGTGTCTCTGACCTAAATATTTAAAAGCTAAGAGTAGATCTGCACATTGTAAGGGAGCTTGGAGAGAAGGAAAATTTCTGGGAAGAATATTTGTATAAAATAGTTTTATGGAAATTTAGATTCTTAGTATCGACTATATATCCTTGTGGCCCCCACCTGACCCTTCAGGTATTCTGGCCAAATACATGAATACCTTAAATCAAATATTGTCTTTATCCTCATAGTCCAGAGCCATAGTGTATGGTTGGAGTGTGAAGAGGTGGAAAGAAAAAAGATGGAAAAGGAGTATCGAAAGAAAAAAAGATGGGCATGGTGGGGGAAGGATGGGGGGGGGGAGAAATACTAACTCCTAAGTCCAAAATACCACAGACATTTTTGCATCAATACTCTAGTATCACTGTCCAAGTTAGAATAACGAGTTGCCTTAAGTGTAGGATTTCCTACCAAGTAGTACAGTGCCCCCCATCTGTGAGTAACACATTCTAAGAGCCCCAGAACATGGCTGAAATCTCAGGAATTACTGAACCCTACATAATCAGCTATGCCTTGGTACCCAGGGGGAACTGGTTCCAGGACTGCTCTAAAATACCAAAATCCACTCACATTCCAGTGAGTCAGTCATGCAGAACCTGAGGATATATGAGTTGACACTCTGTATACTCATAGGTGGGTTTTGCATCCTGTGTATATGGTATTTTTTATCCTTATTTGGTTGCAGATCGTGGAACCTGCCCTAACTGTATTTGTTGGAGAAAAATCCACGTGCAAGTGGACTCACACAGTTCAAGTGGAGTTCAAACCCGTGCGGTTCAAGGGTCAAGAGTACGGTTTTGTCCTTTACACACACCTGTGATAAAGTTTAATTTATAAATCAGTACGGTAAGAGATTAACAACAATAACTAATAAGAAAATAAAACAATTACAATAAAACAATATACTATAGTAAAATCAAAGTAAGTAATTGTTGGACACAGCACTTTGATAGCTACGAAAGTTGATTTGATACTGAGAGAACACAGGTGGGTAGCACCTCCGGTAGGGATACCCTGGATGAAGGGAGAATTCACATCCTGGGTGAGGTGCAGTGAGATTTCATCATGCTACTCAGAAAAATGCATGACTAAAAGTTAGGAATTGTTTATTTCTAGAATTTTCCATTTAATCATTTTGGAAAATTTAATATTTTCTAAATTTCAAATTAATAAGAGGGTACAGATGATTAGGTTACAATGTTTGCATGTGTTAGGTGAATTCCCTGTTGTAGTTGTGTCCTGCACCCAGGAGGTGTGCCTGTTAGGTGGGAGTACACCCATCTTCTTACCCTCCTTCCTCCCCTCTATCCTTTTCTTCCCCAACTTGAATTGAATTAAATTTTTCTCTTATGTAGATATGTATTAGATCATCTACTGGCTTCATATTAGAATTGAGTATATTGGATGCTTGCTTTGCCATTCTTGTGATATTTTACTAAGAAGAATGTGTTTCAATTCATCCAAGTCAATACAAAAGGTGTAAAGTCTCCATCTATTTATGGCTGAATAGTACTCCATGGTACATATATACCACAGTTTATTAATCCACTCATGGGTTAATGGGCATTTAGGTTGTTTCCGCATCTTGGCAATTATATGTTGAGCTGTGATAAACAATCTAGTGGAAAGGTCTTTATGATAAAAGTATTTGTTTTCTTCTTGGTAGATGCCTAGTAAATGGGATTGCAGGGTCAAGTGGAAGGTCTAATTTGAGTTCCTTGAGGATTATCCATACTTCTTTCCAAAAATGTTGAATTAGTTTGCAGTCCCATCAGCAGTGTAAAAGTGTCCCCTTCTTTCCACATCCACATCAGCATCAGCAGCTTGGGACTTCTTGATATAGGCTATTCTCACTGGGGTTAGGTGATATCTCAGGGTAGTTTTGATTTGCATTTCTCTGATGATTAGGGACGATGAGCAATTTTTCAGATGTTTGGCAGCCATTGGTCTGTCTTCCTCAGACAATGTTCTGTCCATGTCTCTTGCCCAGTGAAAGGTAGAATTGTTTGCTTTTTTTATTGATTAATTTGAGTTCTCTGTTGATTTGAGATTCTAGTTGTCAACACTTTGTCAGATTTGTAACAAGCAAATATCTTTTCCCATTCTGAAGGTTGTCTATTTGCATCAATTATTGTGCCCTTAGCTGTGCAGAAGCTTTTCCATTTAATTAAGCCCCGTTTGTTTATTTTTGTTGTGTCATTTAACATTATTGAAACTTCAGGAAACAAAACCAGGGGTGAGGACACGACCACTCTATTGCCTCTTCCATGTTCGGAACGTTAGAATCCCTGGCACATCTCTTGGGTGAGGCAGGGAGCCCCGCCTCAGCCTAGACTTCATGTGTGCACTCCAGACTTTCAGTGGATCAGGTAGGGGTGGTTTTGCCCCCAGGGACATCTGTCAATGTCTGGAGATATTCTAGTTGTCACGACTGGGGGAAGGGAAGCCTTAATGACGTCTAGTGAGTAGAGGCCCGTGATCATGAAAACATCCTAACATGCAAAAGAGAGTTCCTCACAGCCAAATTACCTGGCCTGCAGTGTCACTAGCGCTCAGAGTGAGAAACCCTGTGTGACATCCTGGGAATCCTCTAGATGATGAGTTGGCGAACTATGGCCACAGCCAAGGGCAGCCTGATGCCTGTTTTTGTATGGCTCACAGACTAAGGATTGCTTTTGCCTTTTTAAACACAGAAAAGATTTTAAAAAATAGTACTATTTTATGATACATAAAATTTTCACAAAATTCAAATTTTTGTGTGTATAAAAAGAGGTTTTACTGGAACGTGGCTACAGCCATCCTTTCCCGTGTAATATCTGTGTCTGCTTTCACAGTACCATGGTGGAAAAGCCTGACGTACTTACATTCTGGCCCTTTACAGAAAAGTTTGCCAAACCCTGTTCTATAGACTATCAAACGAGCCATCATTAATATAGGAAGGTGACATGACGAAGACTTTAGCCTAACTTGTGGAAGGTTCCATTACTTGGAGATTTAAAGTGTTTATTATTTTCTGAACTCAGGGGTGAGGGTGGGAGGGGAATATGAGGAAATCCTGAAAAATAATTACAAAGCAGGCCGTGACAACAAATAAGTGTGTGTGGGGAGGGCAGGGGGGATGCGTGTTATTGCCATCAGAAAAGAAAGATGATTGTTTACACGATTAGCTGAGACTCTACTCAGTTAATGAGCAAGCAAAGCCGTCTGTTTTGAAGCAGGGTCCACGGTGCAGTCTCTCGGGGAGTTTTTATAGCTATTCCAAGAGCACACCACAACCTTGAGAGCGAAGTGCCCATGAATTTTCAAATGACTTCTCCAGCTTCTCTTTTTCAAAAAATAAATAAGCCTCAAGCAGGCAGTGGTGAATTAAAGACTTGTATATAGCATTTATAAAACTTATTGACAGTGGAGATTGCAGAGGCGTTTTCACAAGGTGAGTATTTATAGGAAAAGAATCAAAATCTACAATTCATACCTTCAGAGATGATGTTGACATTACTCTTTCCCTTTTAGGAGAGTTGCCAATGTTACTGAAAGGCAATGCTGACTGCAGAGCCCTCCTTCTGGGGATTCCTCGGCTCCGAGAAGCATTAACAGCAAGACACTACTTTTTCCTTCTTCCGTGTCTCATCCTATACAGAAGTGGGATTCTTCCCATGGCACGTGATGGCAGGACATTCGCACTTGGCCTCATAAAAGTGGGACATGTTTGAGAAAAGCCACCAGAAAGATGTTCTATGTTTCACCAATGAGAAACTTGCAAGGAACCCTGTTAGAAAATTATTTTGAAATAGAAGAGGCTAAATTCCGCGTTAGCCATTGTGGGGAAAATTTTGGAAAAAAATGTAGTGATTAAACAGAATTTTAAAATGCATTGCCTTTTGTACACTGGGGGCATAAGGAGATTGTTAATAATATTTTCTACATCAAATAATTCCTAATTCACTTATCTTGCATTGCTCAGAAATAAGTTTTCCATATAACAAAGTTTCCCTCTACTTGGTATTATTTGTACAGTACATTCCATGGTAAAAACTCTTTCAGTGTCATAGAATTATTCAAAAGCAAAACTATATATCTTTAAAAATAGAATATTTAAAATATAGTCAAGGCCTTCACAGAAAGTTCTTAACAGAGGTTCAAGCTTTGTGATGCTAAGTTCATTATTTGAACTTTCAGTTCTTAATGTGCTAGTAATAAGCTGTTCAGTGAAATGTCTATTTCTAAGGATTCTATGTCCTTGCCCTTTTAAACAAATTGTCAGTTTTTATTTTTTTTTGTATTTGTCGTATTTACATCTAATATCTTCATTTCAAAATATACAATTAGCTTCTTAATATGTTGTGGACTGTCATCAGATAACTAAACCCAGTAAGACTGATATTCTTAGTAGCACGTACGTATAAGATATTAGTTATGGAGTCTGGATTAAAATTTGAGCCATGCCATTTTCTAAATATGGGATCTTGGGCTATTTGCTCAGGCTCTTTATTTATTTGTAAAAGAAGGACGATAATAATTTGCTTATGGAGTTTTCAGAGACCTAAGTCTGTATATGTAAGATGCTCAGAATAGTGACATAACACGTAGGATCTAATTTTTGTTTATTTATTTAGTTTTTTGAGACAAAGTCTCATTGTGTCACCCTCAGTAGAGTGCTGTAGCGTTACAGCTCACAGCAACCTCAAACTCCTGGGCTTAAGTGATTCTCTTGCTTCAGCCTCCCAAGTAGCTGGGACTACAGGCGTCCGCCACAACACCGGCTATTTTTGTTGTTGTTGTTGTAGTTGTCATTGTTGTTTAGGAGGCCTGGGCCGGGTTCGAACCTGCCAGCCTGAGTGTAAGTGGCTGGTGCCCTAACCACTGAGCTATGGGTACCGAGCCAGGATCTAAATTTTAGAGCAAGGGTTTTATTAGGTGCCTATTTTTCACTGAATTCTCTGTTTGAAGCTCAGTTTTAGAGAGTTGAAACTGACCTAATGATTAGTGAATGACTCCCCTTTCCTCCCTCCTCTCTGTCTGTCTGATTTCTTATGTCCCTCTTTTCACATCTTCTCCAGAATTCACTTATTAGGATTCCTTGTACCACGTAAAGTTCACCCTTCTCTTCTGTCTCCACTGAGTGGATTAGTTGAAAGTTAACCCTCAAGGCTGGGTTCTCGAAAACTGGGGAAGCCTTAAGAGCTTATGTATACATAGTTGTGAAACCCTTTTAAAACTTTATATTTTAATAAGCTAATAGCATTTAAAAATCACAAGAGTAGAAACTTCTGCTTGCAGCCAAGATGGAGTAGCAGGGATCTGATTTATTCCTTTCTGAAACAACTAAAAGACTGGGAAAAGTACATGAAACAGCAGTTTTTACACATTGGACATCAGGTGGTAGAGGACAGTTACGTCTGAGAGATGGATGCCAATAACGTGAGCCCAGCAACTCCCCTAGCTCATTGCCAGGTAATATTTTCTGGGCCTCAGCGAGAGAGGAGAGAGGGGAAACCTGAAAGGCTCCCTTACTTGAGCAGGCGGAGTTGATAGTCTAGGACAGCAGTCCCTAAACTTTTTGGTACCAGAGACCAGTTTCATGGAAGGAACTTTTTCCATGGCTGGGCAAGGGGTGGGGGAATCTGATAGGAGGCAGAGTTCAGGTGGTGGCACTGCCAGGTCACTAACAGATCATGCCCGGTACCAGTCCACAGCCTGTGGGGTTGGGGACCATAGGTCTGGGATCTTTTGAGCAGAACACCGGACAGCAAAGAGCGGTACAGAGAGAAAGCTTTGATGATATGCAGAAGCTCTCCCCTGAGTCTTTAGCTGAATAAATATAAGTTCATGTGAGTAAGAGAACCTACCTTGATCAGGAAAAAGAATTAGCTGAAGGAGCTGAGGGAAACAATATCCTTTATTGATTATTTGTGGTGGTCTGCTTTTTTTCTTTAACAATTGTGTTAGAAGTTCTACTATTTGGAAGGAATTAACTTATGACTATGTTGATCTTGCCTATTCAAATGTTAAGTTTTATTTCATTAAGCTCTGCTTTTATATTATATCTTTTTATTTTATTTGAGTTTAGCTATGGTTTCTAGCTTGAACTCATTTTAAATTTCAGCATTTGAAGTATACAATAAACTATAACTACCTTTAAGTTACAGCTCATGAATTTTTATTTATAGGATTATTTATGATCCCTCTCTAAGTATTTTGAAGATTTCCCCCCCCGAAAATGATAAAATACTTTAGAATTTCAGAACATTACAGGGATACACATGTTTCAGTTATATAATTTGCTTTTGTATATTTTAAGTGCAAATCATTCACTATGCCCTTCACCCACAATGTGTGACTTTATCCAGCGCTTCCCCTACTTGGTTCATGTTGATTTTTACTTCCATCTGTGCACATGCCAGTTGATCGACTATTTCCCATTTAGCATTGAGTCCATGTGGTGTTTGTTTTTTAATTCTTGTGATACTTCACTTAGAAGCACGGTCTCTAATTCCATCCAGGTTGGTACAAAAGATATTAGCTCACCACTTTTGTATGTATGGATTGCCCTCCTTGGTATACATACACCAAATTTTACTAATTCACTCATATATTGCTGGGCACTTGGATTGTTTCCACACATTTCTGAATTGTGCTGCTATAAACATGTGAGTATAGGTTCTTTTTTTATAAAATGTCTTTTCTTTTATTTTTTCTTTCCAGCAGTAGAATTGCTGGATCAAATGGTAGGTTTACTTTCAGTTCTCTGAGGTTTCTCCATACTACCTTCATACAGGTTGTACTGGTCTGTGTTCCCACCGACAGCGTACAAGTGTTCCTTTCTCTCTGCATCCGCACCAGCACAGAGATTGTTTTGGGACTTTTTGATAAGAGCCATTATCCCTGGAATGACACGATATCTTATTGTGATTTTGACTTGTATTTCCCTGGTGATTAGAGATGTTGAGAATTTTTCATGTGTTTATTGGCTATTACACTATTGTCATTTGAAAAGTTTCTGGGCTTGGCACCTGTGGCTCAACAGGCTAAGGCGCCAGCCACATACACCTGAGCTGG
>CAUYRH010070293.1:0-59568 GCA_963574655.1 Perodicticus potto
TCGGTAGAGTGCCATGGCATCACACAGCTCACAGCAACCTCCAACTCCTGGGCTTAGGCGATTCTCTTGCCTCAGCCTCCCAAGTAGCTGGGACTACAGGCACCCGCCACAACACCCAGCTATTTTTCTGTTTTGCAGTTCAGCCAAGGCTGGGTTTGAACCCGCCACCTTTGGTATATGGGGCTGGCACCCTACTTGATAAGCCACAGGCACTGCCCACTCAGCTGAGACTGTTGATCAGAGGAGTCAGTAGCTTGCCTGTGCAGAGCCTGTTGCTGCCTGAGGACTTAGGTAAGAACAAGTTAGGATTTTTTTTTTTTTTTTTTTTGCAGTTTTTGGCTGGGTTTGAGGCCTCTGGTATATAGGCCTCAGCCCTACTCCTTTGAGCCATAGGCTCCACCTGAGTTTTTTGGGTTTTTTTTTTTTTGAAGTTAGGAGGTCCTTTTTTTTTTTTTATTTTGCAGTTAGTAGGGCCTTTTTTTGCGGTTAAGGGGGGCCTTTTTTTTGAAGTTAGGAGGTCTTTTTCTTTGCAGATAGGGGGCGCCTTTTTTTTTTCATTTTAAATATTGCATTTGTATTTGTTCCTGGTTTTTTTTTTTTTTTTGAGAAAGAGCCTCAAGCTGTCACCCTGAATAGAGTGCTGTAGCATCACAGCTCACAGCAACCTCCAATTTCTGGGCTCAAGTGAGTCTCCTGCCTCCGTCTCCCAAGTAGCTGGGACTAAAGGTGCCCGCCACAGAGCCTGGCCATTATTTGGTTGCAGCCATCATTGTTGTTTGGCGTGCCAGGGCTGGATTCGAACCCACCAGCTCAGGTGTACATGGCTGGCACCTTAGCCCATTGAGTCACAGGCTCCAAGCCTTTTTGTTTTTTGTTTTTTGCAGTTTTTGGCCGGGGCTAGGTTTGAAGCCACCACCTCTGGTATATGGGGCCAGTGCCCTACTCCTTTGAGCCACAGGTGCCGCCCCCGTTTTGTTTTTTTACTTCAAAATAAGATATGTGCAGTGTGCATAGGAATTTGTTCATAGTTTTTTTTTTAAAACTATAGTCCAGCCCTCAAACGGTCTGAGGGACAGTGAACTGGCCCCCTGTTTAAAATGTTTGAGGACCCCTGATCTAAGGAGTACCCTCCCTGCGGTCACTCTCCTGTAAGCAGTTTTATTTTCTACATTGAACTTAGTACACCCTGAATTGATCTATATCTATTGATCTAATTGATCTACCTTCCCCCTGCCCCCGCCCACAGACCCCGTCCTTCAGAATATTAGCACCTGGCCTGTCTGGAGTACCGCTGTATTCCTAATGTCTGGATCAGCGTCAGGCACGCAGTAGGTGCCTGCCCAGTAGCAGCGCCCCCAGGTGGCCACACTCCACGCTCTGCAGCCCTCCTCATGCGGACGTGAGGCCTCAGCGCCCCCTTGTGGCCGTGTGAGTTGGTTTGAAATCCCACCAGAGAAGCCAGCTAAGGGAGTGCGTACTTCTGGTGGCTGACCCGCGTTTCATCAAAAGACCAGGCTCCAGAGGTGGATACTACAAAGCATTTGCTCTCTTTATCTCTGATCGACTGGGCTCAGAACTAAGGCTTGCTTAGATGATTGGTACTAGGAACTGGCTGGAATGTTTTAAAAGTACGTTTCCCCTCATAAGAAACAGGGCAGCAAAGAGTTTATCAGGATTGATAATAAGATCAACCTACAAAAAATCAATATCACTGTACTAACACTGTAATAGCTAATTAAAACATAATTTTTAAAAACTTTGCTGATCTCAAGAGCAAAAAAAACGATGAAGTATCTAACAATTGACTTAATCAAGGCTGCACAAGGCCTTGATGGAAAAAACATTAAAACACCAATAAAGGATACGATGATAATCTGAAAAATGATATCATCTGTGCCCATGGATAGGATATTGTAATATTATTCATGAGTCAATTCCTTCCAAATTAGCTGATCAATTCAGAGCAATCTTAATCAAAATTCCAGAGAAGTTTTTTTGCGACACTTGATAAACCTATTCTAATATTTGTATGGAGGAATAAAAATGTTAAAATAGCTAAATTAACATTAAAAAGAAAAGGTCAGCTGGGCAAGGTTGCTCACACCTATAATCCCAGCACTTTCCAAGAAAGGTTGAGGCAGGAGTTCAAGACCAGCCTGGGCAAAACAGTGATATCCTGTTTCTATAAAAAAAACTTGTCAGGGCTCAGTACCTGTGGCTCAACGGGCTAAGACGCCAGCCATGTACACCTGAGCTGGCAGGTTCGAATCCAGCCCAGGCCCGCCAAACAATGATGACTGCTGCAACCAAAAAATGGCCGGGCGTTGTGGCGGGTGCCTGTAGTCCCAGCTACTTGGGAGGCGGAGGTAAGAGACTCGCTTGAGCCCAGGAATCGGAGGTTGCTGTGAGCTGTGATCTCACAGCACTCTAGCCAAGGTGACAGCTTGAGGTTCTGCCTGAAAAAAAAAAACCCAAAAAACTTGTCAGGGCATGGTGGTGCTTGCCTCTAGTCCTGACAACTAGGGAGGCTAAGGCAGGAGGATCACTTGAACCCAAGAGTTGGAGGCTGCAGTGAGCTCTGATTGTACTACTGTACTCCAACCTGAGTAACATAGCAATACTCTGTCTTTAAAAAAAAAAAAAAGAGTAATAAAAACAGGGTGGAATTGGTGCAAGAAGAATAGATGAATACACCAAAGGAACAGAGCAGAGTACTCATGGACATACCTGCTCAAGTATGTATAGGGGAATAACAAAATGATAGAGGTGGCATTGTCACTCCACAGGGCAGTGTGTGGACTGTTCAGTGAGTGGCATTGGGAAACCTGACTCATGGTGTAAAGAAAAAAATGGATGCTATGTCCCTGTGTAAAACCACATACTATAGAGTTAATAAAAGAAAACTGGGGAGACTATTTCTGAGATAGGTTCACAAATTCTTTGACATTTCCCCATCGAAGTGTGGTTTCTCATTCCCCTCCTCTTGAATATGGACCAGTCTTAGAGATTTGCTTCAACAAACTGTGATAGATGTGGTGCTGAGTGCCTTCTGAGGCTGTCATGAGAGGCTTTTGCCTGGTCCCCTTGGGCTGCTTGTTCCTGGAATGCAGCTGCCATGTGGTAAGCAAGCCCAGGGCAGAGGCAGAGCCCTGTGTTCCAGGCCACAGCCAGCATCGACTCCCAGCAGGGGAGTGAGAAAGCCTGGAGTGAGGTAACTCGGGGCAACAGCATGAAAGACCCCAAGTGAGCTGAGCCCAGTCACTCCCAGAACCACAAGAAACAATCGTAAATAACTGATGACTGTTTTATACTACTAAGTTTGGGCAGTTAGTTATGTAGCCAAAGTATCTTAGTTTGGCCTGCTGTTACAAAGTACTAGGCTGGGGGCTTATACAACAATCAAGTTCTCACAACTTTGGAAACTGGGAAGTGCAGGGTCATGGTGCTGGCCAATTTGGTGTCTGTGAAGGCCAGCGCCTGATTCACAGGTGGCCACCTTTTAGGTAAGCTCTTACAAGGTGGAAGGGGAAGAAAGCTCTCTGCGGACTCTTTTATAAGGGCACTAATCACATTTTTTTTTGTTCTTTTAAAGAAGAGGAAGGAATCTATTTATTATTTTTTAATTTTTTTTAGAGACAGAGTCTCACTTTATCGCCCTCGGTAGAGTGCTGTGGCGTCACACAGCTACAGCAACCTCCAGCTCCTGGGCTTAGGCGATTCTCTTGCCTCAGCCTCCCAAGTAGCTGTGACTACAGGCGCCCCCCCACAACACCCAGCTAGTTTTCTATTTGCAGTTCGGCTGAGGCCGGGTTTGAACTCGCCACCTTTGGTATATGGGGTCAGTGCCCTACTCGATGAGCCACAGGCGCCACCCAGGAAACTGTTTATTTTATTCTTTTATCTTTTTTTTAAAGACAGAGTCTCACTTTGTTGCTCTCGTTAGAGTGCTGTGGCATCACAGCTCACAGCAACCTCCACCTCTTGAGCCTAGGCGATTCTCTTGCCTCAGCCTCCCAAGTAGCTGGGACCACAGGCACCTGCCACAACACCCGACTATTTTTCATTGCAGTTTGGCTGGGGCAGGGTTTGAACGCGCCACCCTGGGTATATGGGGCTGGCTCCCTATTTACTGAGCCACAGCCACTAATACCATTTATGAGGGCTCTACCCTCATGACCTATTCACCTCGGAAATGCCCCTCCTGCTGATACCATCACACTGGGGCCTGGAATTTCAACATGAATAACACACACAAACGCTTGGTGCCTGTAGCTCAGCGACTAGGGTGCTGACCACATACACTGGGGCTGGTGGGTTCAAATCCAGCCTGGGTCTGCCAAACAACAATGACAACTACAACCAAAAAAAAAAAAAAAAATAGCCAGGTGTTGTGACGGGCACCTGTAGTCCCAGCTATTGGGGAAGCTGAGGCAAGAGAATCACTTAAGCCCAAGAGTTTGAGGTTGCTGTGATCTGTGACATCACAGCACTCTACTGAGGGTGACATAGTGAGACTATCTCAAAAAAAAAAAGAGGGCGGCACCTGTGGCTCAAGGAATAGGGCGCCGGCCCTATGTGCTGGAGGTGGTGGGTTCCAACACAGCCCCAGCCAAAACTGCAAAAAAAAAAAAAAAAAAAAAGAGAGAGAGAAAAAAGAAAATAGGATCATTGCGGATGGAATTAGCTAAGATGAGGTCATACTGGAGTAGGATGGGCCACTAATCTGGAATGTCTGGTGTCCTAATAAGAAAGTGGCCATGTGAAGACACAGACATAGGGAGAATACTGCAAGCCAAGGAACATTAGACATACTAGAAGCTGAAAGAAGCAAAAAAAGATTCTTCTTTAGAGCGTTTGGAGGGAGCATGGCAAGGCAGATGCCTTGGTTTCGGATTTCCAGACTCCAGAGGAGGAGAGAATACATTTCTGTTGTTTTAAGTGACTCTGTTGTACTTTGTCCTGGTAGCCCTAGGAAGCTAGGACACATATCACTGTGCAGATGTGAACATTTGTTTGCTTTTTTTGTTTTTGTTGTCTCACACCACAGTTTTTGAGACAGAGTCTCACTCTGTCACCCTCAGTAAAGTGCCATGGTGTCAGAACTTATAGCAACCTCAAACTCCTGGGTTCAAGCGGTCCTTTTGCCTCAGCCTCCTGAGTAGCTGGGACTACATGTGCCCCTGTCACAATCAGTACCTAGCTAGTGTTTTTGTTTTTAGTAGAGACGAGGTCTTGCTCTTGCTCAGGCTGGTCTCAAACTTTTGAGCTCAAGCTCGGCCTCCCAGAGTAGTAGGATTATAGGCCTGAGCCACCACGCCTAGCCTTGTTTTTCTTTTAAAAGATTAGAAAAAAAAAATTTTTTTTTAAAACAGAGCCTCAAACTGTCCTCCTGGGTAGAGAGCCATGGCATCACAGCTCACAGCAACCTCAAACTCCTGGGCTTAAGCGATTCTCTTGCCTCAGTCTCCCAAGTAGCTGGGACCATAGGCGCCCACCACAATGCCCAGCTATTTTTTGGTTGCAGTTGTCATTGTTGTTTGGCAGGCCTGGGCTGGATTCGAACCCGTCAGCTCTGGTGTATGTGGCTGGTGCCTTAGCCACTTGAGCCACAAGTGCTGAGCCAAAAGATTAAAAACTTAAGAAAATGTTTTCCCCAGCTCCTGAGTAGCAAGAGTCTTCTTTTTATTTTCCTATTAACTTTATATTTCTTTAAAAGAGGTATTATATTTATATAACTATATTCAATTAATACCATATGTAATAAAACAATATATATTGTGTATACTTTATATATAAAAATAGTTATGTTTTCTCCTATGAAATTTATGGATTTCCCTTTCACATGATGGTCTCTTCTTTTTTTTTTTTTTTTTTTGAGACAGAGTCTCACTCTGTCACCCTCGGTAGAGTGCTGTGGCGTCATAGCTCACAGCAACCTCAAAATCTTGGCATTCTCTTGCCTCAGCCTCCCAAGTGGCTGGGACTACAGGGGCTCACCACAATGGCAGCTAGTTTTCTTTTAGAAATAGGGACTTGGCTCGGTGCCTGTAGCTCAGCACCTAGGGCACCCGCCACATGCACAAGGGCTGGTGGGTTCAAATCCAGCTTGTGCCTGCCAAACAACAATGACAACAACAACAACAAAATAGCTAGGCATTGTAGTGGGTGCCTGTAGTCCCAGTTACTTGGGAAGCTGAGGCAAGGGAATCGCTTAAGCCCAGGAGTTTGAGGTTGCTGTGAGCTGTGACGCCATGGCACTCTACCCAGGGCAACATAGTAAGACTGTCTAAAAAACAAAAAAAAAAAAAAAAAAAAAAAAGGAAAAGAAAAGAAATGGCATCTTGCTCTTGCTTAGGCTGGTCTCGAACTCCTGAGCTCAAGCAATCTACCCACCTCATCCTCCCAAAGTGTTAGAATTACAGATGTGAGCTACCGTGCCCAGCCTACATGCTGGTCTTTAATGCATCTGGGACAGCAGGTTGTCACAGGGACCCAAGACCTCAAACTGACCATCCAATAGACATTTCTCCATTTTTGTAGTTAAGGATCCAGTCCAAGAGGGGTCAGGTAGATGCTAGGGTCAGAGTCTGTTGAGCTGGAGATCACTCCCTCTGACACTTTACTACCAGCTCACTGTCACTGCTCGCTCCTGACATTACTGTCTTATCCAGGGAGAGGATCCTTCAACCACCTGGTCCTCTTGGTGTCCTGATCATTCTTTTCCACTGTTCTTGTCCTGTGCCCACTGGGCCCCTCCCTAGACCTTGTCATCCCTGATAACCACTGCCCCCCATCTCAGTTTCATGCCTTTCACTCTCCACCCTTCCCTGCCTCTCTCTCCAGCTCCCACCAGTACCTCAATCCCACTAGGACCCATTAATCCTACCCATTTTCACCGTCTAGGCCATTCACTAAAAGGACTCCCCATACCCACCCTCTACCCCCTTATTCCTGTCTTGTCTGTTATTCTCACACATGTGGTCCCACTCTGCCTGCTCCGTGCCCGTGTCCTCATGGGGGGCATGGGTGCAGGAAGCACAAGATCTCACTTTATTTTATTTATTTTTATTTATTTTTGAGACAGAGTCTCATTCTGTGACCCAGGCTAGAATGCTATAGTATTGGCCTAGGTCACAGAAACTTCAAAATCTTAGATTCAGGTGATCCTTCTGCCTCAGCCTCCTCAGTAGCTGGGACTCCTGGGACCGGACACCACACCTGGTTAATTTTTCTATTTTTAGTAGAGATGGGGTATTGCTGTTGCTCAGGCCGGTCTCGAACTCCTGAGCTTGAGGGACCTTCCAGCCTCAGCCTCCCAGAGTGCTGGAATTACTGGTGTGAGCCACCACACCTAGCCATAAGTTCTCATTTTAAATTCCTGCCTTCCCCCAGGGGACCCTCAAGCTGCCTGGGTGCCCACTGGGCCACAGTCCCTCATTCTGGTCACCCTCCTTCACTCACAGTGACTGTCCCAGTATGTGTCCTCTCTCTTTTCTCCATCCTCACTCTCAGCTTCTTATATCACAAAAGCCATTAGAAGACACTTTCCTCATTCTCCCACCTCTGGGCATCTGTTTGGGTGGGCACTTCTCCCTCCTGTTACAATGGACTTTCCTATCTTGTCTTGATTCCTGAAGGTCATTGCTCCAGCAAGTCTCCCCTCTGCCCTGCGCCATCAACTTTCCTTGTCTCCTAGGTCATTCCCAATGGCACATAAATGTCTTAGAACAAAAGACAAAACAAACTCTGTGGACTTCCTCCAGCTCCAGCCCCATCTCTTTGTTTCTCTTTACAGCAAAATGTCTCACACGAGACATTTCTAGTTCTCTCTTACCCCCTTACCAAGCGAATGTTCCTGTTCCAGAAATGTTTTTGTCAGGGCCTCTGTGGTGCAAATCTAAGTCACATTTTGTCCTCATCTTACCTGACCTATCAACTGTCTGTGGCACAGTTGACCAGCACCCTGTGCTGTGTGTGCTTTCTCTACATGCCACACTCTTTGGCTTCCTCCTGCCACCTCCCTCTCCGTCCCTCCTCCCCTCCCCCACCTGTCACTGCTGGCCAGCTCGGGTCCCATCCTTGGTCGTCCTTGGAGAACTCACTCAGCCTTCTCATTCAACATGGCATCAGCCCCCAAATTTCTCTCTCTAGCCTGACCTCTCTCCTCTGACCTCCAGACACATCCAGGAGTAACATCTCAAACTCAACACGGCTACAGCTAAACTCCTGGCCTCTCCCTAACCTGCCCCTCCCACAGGCGACCCCATCTCAGGGGATGGCGCCTCCGACCCTCCAGCGGCTCATGGCACAGACCTGGGAGTCATCCTTGGCACTCCACAGACTCTTTCCCTCAACTCCATAAATTATCCCCCCACAAATTCTGCTGAGGTGGCAAAATAGTGGCTCCCCAAAGATATCCTGCTCTGATAGGAGGAAAAAGAATCTTTGTAGATGTGATTATGTTAAGGATCTCAAGTCAGGGAGATCTTCCTGGATTATTCAGGTGGGCTCCAAATATAATCATGGGTCCTTAATTGGGAGGCAGAGGGAGATGTGATATGTGTATGAATAGGAGAAGCTGATGGCAAGATGGAGCAGAGAGAGACTCCAAGATGGTCTTACAGGTTGGGGTGATGCAGCCGTAAGCCACGGAATGACAGCAGCTCCCAGAAACTGGAAGAGGCCAGGAGCAGATTCTCCCCTAGAGTCTCTGAGGGAGTGCTACCCCGCTAGCACCTTGACTTCAGCCCAGTGATATTGATTTTGGACTTCTGGCCTCTAGGACTGTGAGAACATACACTCCTGTTGTTTTAAGCCACCAAGTTTGTGGTCATTTGTTAGAGCAGCCACCTCCTACTACTTCCCATCCTCATCCTGGTCCTGTCCTCCCCCCGAGCCAGTGCAGCAGGCCTCTACCTGGTCTTTCTGCTTTCCTTTGCCCCCCAGCCTGGCTCCCACACAGATCAGAGATTTTTCTAAACCAGAAATTAGACCCAGCTTAAAACCCTCTACTGGGGCTGGTGTGGTGGATATATAGCTATAAATCTATAATACTAGCACTCAAGGAGGCCAAGGCATGTAGATTGCTTGAGTTCAGGAGTTCAAGACCAGCCTGAACAAGAGCAAGACCCCCATCTCTATTAAAAATAGAAAAACCAGCTGGGCATCATGGTGGGTGCCTATAGTCCCAGCTACTCAGGAGGCTGAGGCAGGAGGATCGCTTGAGCCCGAGCTGGAGGTTGCTGTGAGCTATGATGCCATGGCACTCTACCCAGGGTGACAGATTGAAACTCTGTCTTTTTTTTGAAACTGAGTCTCTATGTCGCCCTTGGTAGAATGCTGTAGCGTTACAGCTCACAGCAACCTCAAACCCTTGGGTTTAAACAATTCTCTTGCCTCAGCCTCCCAAGTAGCTGGGACTACAGGTGCCTGCCACAACACCTGGCTATTTTTTTGTTGCAGTTGTTTACCTGGCCCCGGGTCAGGTTTGAACTCGCCACCCTCAGTGTATGTGGCTGGCACCGTAACCACTGTGCTACAGGTGCTAAGCCGAGACTCTGTCTTAAAAACAAAAACCCCAGGAATTCTCACAGAAGCCAAAGCTCTTCCTCTAAACGACCTGAGGTGATCTGTGACAATGGTTCGCTTATTCACTTGACCCAGGAAACCCCACAAAGTCATGCAAGTCAAGAGGCTCAAATATTTGTCGTCACTTTAAGAACACACGTGAAACTGCTCAGGCCATCAAGGGTTTGCATATATAAAAGCCACCAAGTATCTGAAGGATGTCACTTTAAAGAAACAGTGTGTACCATTCTGACATTACAATGGTGGAGTTGGTAGCAGTGCCCAGGCCAAACAGTGGGGCTGGACACAGGGTTGGTGGCTCAAAAAGAGTGCTGAATTTTTATTTATTTATTTATTTATTTTTTTGAGACAGAGTCTCACTTTGTTGCCCTTGGTAGAGTCTGTGGCTTCATAGCTCACAGCAACCTCCAGCTCCTGGGCTTAGGCAATTCCCTTGTCTCAGCCTCCCAAGTATCTGGGATTACGGGTGCCCACCACAACGCCTCACTATTTTTGTTGTGGTTGTTGTTGCAGTTTGGCCGGGGCCTGGTTTGAACCCACCACCCTCGGTATATGGGGCCGGCACCCTACTCACTTAGCTACAGGTGCCGCCCAGAGAGTGCTGAATTTTTGCTTCACGTGCTTAGAAATACAGAGTAATGCTGAGCTTAAAGGTTCAGATGTAGATTCTCTGGTCATTGAGCATATACGAGCGAACAAAGCACCCAAAATGCGTTGCGGAACTTAACAGAGCTCATGGTCACATTAACCCATCCATGAGCTCCCCCTGTCCCATTGAGATGATCCTTACTGAAAAGGAACAAATTGTTCCCAAACCAGAAGAGGACAGCACAGAAGAAAAAGATATCCCAGAAGAAACTGAAGAAACAGAAACTCATGGCACGGGAATAGATGCAACATAAAATAAACGCAAATCACAGTAAAAGGAAAACAAAAACAAAAAACAAACCTCCACTGGCTCCTCTCCACCTTCAGAGTCAAAGTCAAACCCAAACTCCTCACCTGAGGCTTCGCAGCTGTAACTGATGTGGTCTCGCCATCTCAGGACCGACACAAGTGTCCCCACTTAGCGCTGTGCTGGGCACGAGATCAGGTGCTTAGCAACCAGGAGTTCCCCTGACACCTGCTTCTCAGAGCAGCAGAGGGAGAAGCGAGTGCACACCAAGTTCAAATCCAGGCCTCATGGTCTATTCGTGATCTCCACCCAGGGACTGTATGTTTTGGGGGATGATGATTGTGCCTGTAGCACTGGGTTATTGAGATTCCATATACAAAACCTCCAGCCCCAGGTGTGGGCCTTTTGGTTGGAGTCCAGTTCCAGGAGTTTATGATGGTAAGGGTCACCGCTCATATTCACTGTGTGCAGCTCTAAGTGGATTTATTACCCACAGCGTCCTCACCAGGAACCTGTCAGGCTGGAACTATTGCTTCCATTTTACAGATGGGAAAATTACAGGACCAGAAAAGTTCAGAAGTTCCAACAGAGACCTAGAGGGACCACAGGAAGTCTGTCTGCAGAGTCACACCCTCCACACTGGCTCTGTGGCCTCTGATGCAAACCTAAGTCCCTACCCCACCCCACCCACTCAGAGTTGTGTCTCTGGACACTGAGCCAGGTTCCTAGGTCTTTGTGGGGTTATTAGAAAATCTTGGGGGCTTGTTAAGGATAGATTCTGGGATTTAGCTTCAGAGACCCTGCCCGAATCCACAGGACCTGGGAGGGGGGTGATGAAGGGTGGGCAGCAATGGCATTGTCACAGAGGGCCTGAGGGGATCTTGAGCCATCCCCCACAGAGGTTGGGTCAGACCTGGGTTCACATCCGGTTCTTCCTCTGAGATGAATCCTGGTTCTTGGAAGGCCACGGCTGCTCTCAGCCCAGCTGCCTCATCTGATTCCTGAGCTGCTGCTGGTTCCTGTTTCCCAAGGATGGTCTGTGTAACTCAGTGACATAAACTTGTAAGAAGTTCAGCACAGGCCCTGATGCACAGGAAGAGCTAAATCAACAGGACCTTATTTGTCATTTGGTTGTTTTTTTGAGACAGAGCCTCAAGCTGTCGCCCTGGGTAGAGTGCCATGGTGTCACACCTCACAGCAACCTCCAGCTCCTGGCTTAAGTGATTCTCTTGCCTCAGCCTCCCAAGTAGCTGGGACTACAGGTGCCCACCACAATGCCTGGCTATTTTTTGGTTGTAGTTGTTATTGTTGTTTGGCAGGCTCGGGCTGGATTTGAACCCACCAGCTCTGGTGTATGTGGCTGGCGCCTTAGCTGCATGAGCTATAGGCGCTGAGCCTGTTGTTTGTTGTTGTTGTCATCCTTATTGTGTAAACCACCAGCCCCACCTCCTCTGAGCCTCTGCTTAGTTTTCTGGGCAGAAACTTCTGAAGGTTGAGTCTGAACATCTCAAGGGCAGCCTAGGGGAGGGCTGTATTTTCCGAATATTAGTGGAGAAGAAAAGTTTGGGGTGGAGGCTAGAAATAGTGTCTCCTGAGCGATGCCCATTGGGTCTAACAAAGAGTTAGAGAGTTTCCTAGTGTCCACTGGAGCCTTTTGGCAAGGCAGGTGTGTGTGTGTGTGTGTGTGTGTGTGTGTGTGTGTGTGTGTGTGTGAGTGAGAGAGAGAGAGACACCATGGTGTGCAGACCCCAGACAGGATCTGAGGACCACTGGGGCAGGGACCAGTGTCCTCACTGGCTGGTCCCCAGGCCTGCAGGATGCTGCTCCCGGGTCTGAGGATTCAACACTGAACAAAGACTGGGGCCACAGTGCCCTCTGGTGGGTGAAGCCTTGGGTTCCAGGGTTAGGAGAAGCGACCAAAGATTGAGACTTTGAGGATTAGTGTTTGTTCCCAAGGCGGGAGTGACAGGTAGATCAGGCGTGAGGGCTCGCACAGCCCAGAACAGGGACCCTGCCTGAATAGGTCAGGGGTCAGAACTCAGAAGGAGTCACATGCAGTTCAGGCGTCGTCTTCTTCAGGCAGGTCAGGAGTGGGCCTCCTAGGGGCCCCCGAGGCCCCCTGTGTCGACACCTTAACCCCTCTGCCTGTGCACCCCACTCCCAGCCTGACCACTCTGAGCTGTCATTGTCCAGTGATGGGTCCGTCACTGTACTGGACTTCGAGCTTTAGGCAGAGTCTGGAGCCATCTCCATCACGGCTGTGTCCCCAGTATGTTCACACAGGGCTGGGGACCATAATGTTCTGGAAGTGAGTGAATGTGCCTGTTAACCTCTCCCTTCTCTCTGCTTTGAAGCCCTAGCTCTAGACCCTCTGCTGAGAAGTTTTCTTTAATAAATTCCCCAAACTCCACTCCCTAGGTTGTCCAAGTGTCCCTGTGGGGAGGGCACAGTCTGGAGCCCACCTTACTTTCTCTGTCCACTGGTTGCTTGCCTCAGAGCTGGGCCTGGACAGGGGGAAGGGACATAGAGCATAATGACTAATCAAGACATATATTTATTCAACAAATAATTCTGAGCACTACTGTTTGTCTTGCCCTGTTTTAGGCACCAGGGAGATAGCGGATGGAACAACAATTCCTTTATTCATAGAGCTGATATTCTTTTATTTTTATTATTTTTTTTTAAATCTCAGTATGTTGCCCCAGGTTGGAGTGCTGTGGCTATTCACAGGCACGATCCCACTACTGATCAGCATGGGAGTTTTGACCTGCTCCGTTTCTGACCTGCTCCTTAGGCAACCTGGTGGCTCCCCACTCCCGGGAGGTCACCATATTGATGCCGAACTTAGTGCGGACACCCAATTGGCATAGCGCACTACAGCCCAGGACTCCTGGACTCAAGCGATCCTCCTGTCTCAGCCTCCCGAGTAGCTGGGACTACAGGCGCGTGCCACGGCGTCCGGTCATAGAACTGATCATCTAACGGATGGAGACAGACAACAAACCAAGTAACTGAATAGACATATAATATGGCAACAGACTATATAATAAGTGTTTAGAAGAAAACGAAGTATTTAAAGAGATGGAGAATTACGGGAGCTGTTATTTTAGCTGGGGTTGTCTCTGAAGAGGTGACACTCAATCAGAGACCTGGATGAAGTGAGGGATGGAGCTTTGCCAATATCTGCGGGAGGAGCACTCTAGGCAGAGGGAACAGCAAGTGCAAAGGTCCTGTGGCTGAACCTGGACTAGAACGTTCCAAGAACAGGAAGGAGGCACATGTGGCTGAAGCAAAGTTAGCCAAGGGAAGAAAAGAGAAGAGACTAGAAATGGGAGTTGAGGAGCATGGACTAAGGCCTGAGAGCTTTGCATTTTATTCTAATTGTGAACCCATTGGAGATTTTGAACCAGAGTGGCTTGATTGTGACTTTTTTTTTTTTTTGAGACAGAGTCTCAAGCTGTCGCCCTGGATAGAGTGCTGTGGTGTCTCAGCTCACAGCAACCTCAAACTCTTAGGCTTAAGTGATCCTCTTGCCTCCGCGTCCCAAGTAGCTGGGACTACAGGCACCTGCCACAATGCCTGGCTATTTTTTGGTTATAGTTGTCATTGTTGTTTGGCGGGCCTGGGCTGGATTCCAACCTACCAGCTCCGGTGTATGTGGCTAGCACCCTAGCCACTTGAGCTACAGGCGCCGATCCCATTATGACATGTTTTAGAAAGGCCACTCTGGGCTCATGGGAAGAACAGACTTGGTGGGGGCAGGCAGGACCCCAATGATCAGGGTGCAGGCTGTGGAGGGGAGAAGAGTGAGTGGATCCCAGATTTATGTGACTAGAGAGGCAACAAGACTTGCTGATGGGCTTGGGGGTGTGCGTGTGTGGAAAAAGAAGAAGAGAGACAGGGATGATTGATTGCACCCAGAACAAAATCCATTTGCTTTCTAATGGCCTACAAGGCTCTACACGATTTGGTTCTTGCTCTCTCCCCAACCTTGTCTCCTCCCTGCCTCCCTCTGCTCCAGTTACACCAGCTTTCTTACTGATCTGTGAATATACCAAGTTCGTTGCCACCCCAGGGCCTTTGCACTTGATCATTCCTGTGCCTGGACATGCCTACCTCATAGTGCTTGCTGGCAACTTCCCAGGTCTCAGCTCAAATGTCATCTCCTCAGGGAAGCCACTCCTTCAAATCAACCTATTTTATTTTCTTGGTAGCATTAATCACTTTCTGAAATGATCTTATTTGTTTTCTTGTTTATCATCTTTCTCTATTAGAATGTCTGCTCCTTGAGAGTAGCGGGACTTTGTTTTGTCGTTGCTGTATTCTCAGGGCCTAGAAGAGTGCCCAGAACACAGCAGGCACTCAATAGTTGAACAAAGGCACCGAGGAACTCCCGTGCTTTTTCACATGCTGGCCTACGCAGAAGAAACATCCAGGCAAATAGGCCTAGACACGAATATGCGACAGGTCCTGGGGTCGTCTACATACCCTGGGGAGACCCAAAAGTTGGGGACCACCTGCTCCCGCACCCACGGTCCCTGGAGGACGGAGAGAGTCCGAACTGGGAATGGAGCACTCCCAGGGAGGGGGAAAAGATGCTCTTGGGGGAGCCCAGCCCTGCCCTGTATCCCCAGCAGCCAATGGGCTTGCGGTCCTCCCGACGCCCCCTGGGACGTGTAGTCCGGGCAGGGGCGCCCCCGGGCGCCGCCGCGCGCCCCTAGACTCCACGTCCCGTCGTGCGCCGGGAGGCGCGGGGATTGGCTGAGCCCCGCCCCCGGCCCGCCCCGCTTCGCTCGCGCCGCAGCCCCAAGAATGAATGAAATCGTAGCGCGCTGGGCGGCAGAGCGGGCGGCGCAGGCCGGGCTGGGCCCGCGCGCGGCGGCAGCGGCGCCCCGGGCCGGAGGCGGCCCAGCCGAGCGGGCCATGGCTACCGCCATTCAGAACCCGCTCAAGTCGTGAGTGTCCCCGCCGTCCCCGCCCCCGTTCCAGAACCGTAGGAGCCCTTCCCCCGCCCTCTCCGGGGCTGAGCAGGGGGACGCAGCGCGCGGACCTTAGTTGAATGGGGGCCCCCAGCGTGGTCGCCCGACCCGGGGGACCCACCACCTCCTGTAGCCCCCTGGGGTTGAGGGGCGGGAGCATCTCCAGGGTCGCGGGGGCGCCTCTTCTTTGTCGCTGTCAGTGAAGGAATGTGGCGCGGGCTGGGGGGGTTGCGGAGGCCGTTTCCCCACCCAGAGTGGGGGTAGGGGCTTCCCTCTCCTTTTCCTCCATTCTCCTCTCCAGTGTCTCTGGGGGTGCCGGGCATACCCGGGCAGGGACTGGAAGCTCAAACACCTAAGTCCGAACCCTGTTCCCCAAGGGTTTCCATCATCCTATTTCCCCCGGTCAAAGCACCTTTCTCTTTTCCCCACTGTCTCCAGGGACGCCGGCCCTCGCGGCCGCAGGGTGGGAGCAGAGACTTCAGGGGTCCTCGGTTGAATCTCTGCTGCTTCCCCTTTTTTTCTCCCCGGATCTTTAGAACCTAGAAGCCCCGACACCATGGTCAGCTTGGACCGTGGCACCGCTCCCTCTCCCCACCCATACACATCCAACGAGAGCATCTCTTATCCCCTTGGGGACCGGATGCCTCAAGAGAGGGTCCTGGGAGCGCCCTCAGTCTCCGGGGATTCCCTGCCTTTCTCCCTGTCCGCGTCCCTCCTCCCGGCGTCAGCTTCTTCTTGGGCCCAGTGGCTGGGAACTCGGACACCTGGATCCAAGCCTAGAACCTCCCATCTCCTTGCCATCGCTCACTCTCTCCACCTCTGTCCTCTCTTTCTCCATCTCTTTCTCTCTTGCTCCTTCTTCGGGATCCCGGACTCCCGGGTTCCCAAGCTCCCCACCCCCCTTTCCCAGGCGTTGACAGCGGGCTCCGAGTGACAGGCGCTCGGCCGCTCCCGCCCTCCCTCTCTGGCAGGCGAGCTCGGCACTCCCCTCCCCCTCTCCCCCGGCCTGGCGGAGGAGGAGGGCGAGCGCTGGCGGCGCCGCACAAAGGGGCCGGGGCGACCTCCCTCACCCTTTCCCCCACCCCGCCCGCTTGCTGCCTTGACCTTGAACATGGAGTGCTGGGGTGGGGTGGGAGGTCGGGGGAGCATCCCCCACCCAAGAGAAGAACTGTGCCTGGTGGCTGGACCAAAGGCCCAAAATCGCTCTTGGCTTCTGGTTTCTGGCGGGAGTGGGGTTGGCGGGGTGGGAGTCTAGAAAGGAGGATGGGGGGGGCAGGGACTTATGGGCGCCTGCCTACACGTGCGGCTGGCTATGCCTCAGGCAGAGTGGGTGGTGGTGGGGTGTGGGGTCCAGTTCCGTTTGAGATAGTGTGTGATGGTGACACCTTTTCTGCTTTCCTCTCACCCTAAGTTGGGCACATACACAGATGTCGCTTTTGTAAGAGACACCCTCAAACTGTCTGGGAACAGGGTTCTTGTGTAGATTGGTGGACCTACAGGCGTCCAGGCCCCCACTCTGACCCTGGCTTAGAGCCCTTGGGGGAGCTATGATGCAACCCTTGCCAGGGGCCTGGAGGCCGGAATGAACCTGCAGAGTGGGTGCCAGTGCCCCTCCTGTCCTTCCCCTTCCCCGGGGATCTGTAGGGGTGAAGGGGGACTCATTCATTCCTGAAAGAATGTGAGAGTCAAATCCCCTTGGGAGGGGGTCCTGCAGAGCTCAACCTCACTGCTGACTGCCTGTATCCAAACTCCAGCTTGTGGTTTTTTTTTAGACAGTCTCAGTTTGTCATCCTTGGTTCGCGGCTCACAGCAACCTCAAACTCTTGGGCTTAAGCAATTCTCTTTCCTCAGTCTCCCAAGTAGCTGGGATTACAGACGCCTGCTATTTTTTTGTTGTAGTTGTCATTGTTTTAGCTGGCCCCGGGCTGCGTCGAACCTGCCAACCTCGATGTACATGGCCAGTACCCTACCCATTGAGCTACCAGCACTGCCCCCAGCTTGAGTTTTTGATTACCTCACCTTTAAGCCTCAGTTATACCAGCCGTGAATGGGGGATTATGACACTTCTTGTTAGCTCATGGGGCTGTCCGGCTGTCATGAGACTTAAATAAGGTGATTTTAGTAAAGCACATGGTACACAACCTGACCCTGAGCAAATGTAGTGATTATTATGAGTGGTATCAATGTATCAATATCGATGATCAAGATTGATCTCTACTGTGGGCCAGCTCCCACACAGGGCGCTGGAGAGGGAAATAGGAAGATTGCTTGGGCCACCGAAGACTGGGAGTTCAAGTGTGTAGAACAGTGTGAGAGAGGGGTTTGTGAAGGTGACTAGGGGTTAGGAAACCTCTCCAAGTGTCAGCTTGGGTCTCCGGGAAGAAATCCTCCTGGGATGGACTTCTGGGGGGAGACACTCAGCATGTCTACCCTTGGCCCCATTATACCAAATTGATGTGAGGGTCCTAGGTTGGGGCAGGTGTAAGCCAGAGTGCTGAGGCTAGAGGTTTGGGGAGCAAGAGGGAAAGGCCATGCTGGGGGATCTGTGAGAGTGGTGGCAAGTGAGAGGAAGGTGACAAAGGCATATTCCAAGCTGAGCTGTGAGTCTGGGTGAGTGATGGGGGAGCACTGTTGGGGCTTGGAAGTCAGAGTGGGTGTGAGGGTGCCAGTGTCTCGCACTTAATCCACTTGTCACCACTCTACACTATCTGTGGGGAGGGGTCAGGGACAGGTCAAGGCCTTGGCCTTACCCTGGCTTGGATGAGACAGAGTTTGTGGAAGCCAGCTGAGACTTAGAGGGTTGTGTGTGTGTGTGTGTAAGTGACCATGAGTATGAGAGGCCTTGAGTGGGGTGTTTCTTGGTGACAAAAGAGGTAAAGGCTAGCTTGCCACTTCTGTCTGGTGGAGGGCCCCCTGGTGGACAAGGGCATGTGGGCGTGTTACTCCATACAAGTTACTCAAACCTGAATGCTAACTCTGAAGGGGGAATGGGGATGTGTGCACACGCGTGCAAGAGACTGAGTGAGTGTGTGTGATTCAGTGGGTCAGCTCACTCTCTGAGGATCCCTTAAGGTGGAGTTAGTGTAGGTGACAGCAGGAGAAAGAAGGAGCTAAGGCCCCCTGGCGGATGGAATCCTTCCCTCAGTTCCACCTTTAAACAGTCAGGGGCTGAGGGCATGACAGATCCTCTCCCTGTGCCTCAGATTCCTTATGTGGAAAATGCATTTAGTAGCATAATCCCCGGAGAGAACTGTGGCCAGCACATGGTGGGTGCTTAGCATGTTTGTTTGTTCAAAAAATATTTATTTGGAGACAGATACTCACTCTGTTGCCCAGACCAGAGTGCCGTAGAATCAGCCTAGCTCCCCACAACCTCAAATTCCTGGGTTCAAGTGATCCTCCTGCCTCAACCTCCCTAGTAGTTGGGACTACGGGTGCCCGACACAATGCCAAGCTAGTTTTTCTATTTTTAGTGGAGAGGTCTCGCTCTTGCTGAGGCTGATCTTGAACTCCTGAGCTCAGGGGGTCTTCCCCTCAACTTTCCAGAGTGCTAGGATTACAGGCCTGAGCCACTACTCCCAGCCTCAACAAGTATTTGTTGAGCATCCATTAAGTGTAAGCATTTTTCTTTCTTTCCTTGCAAGCTTATTTCTTTCTTTTGAGACAGAGTCTCACTTTGTCACCCTTGGTAGAGTGCCATGTCATAGCTCACAGCAACCTCCAACTCTCAGTCTCAAGTGATTCTTTTGCCTCAGCCTCCTGAGTAGCTGGGACTATAGGTGCCCACCACAACGCTCAGCTATTTTTTGTTGCAGTTTGGCTGGGGTTGGGTTTGAACCCACCACCCTCGGTGTATGGGGTGGGCGCCCTACCCACTGAGGCACAGGCACCGCCCAGCACTATTCTTTCTAATAATGGTTAGCTATCACCATTTAACATCTTAGTACATATCAGATTCTTTGTGGAATAAACAAATTTATTGAGCTCTTACTATATGCCAGGTACCTTTTAAAATGCTTTACTACCAGGAGAGGTGGATTATACCTATAATCCCAGCACTTAGGGAGGCCAAGGAGGGAGGATTGTATGAGGAGAGGCATTGGGGACCAGCAACCAAGACCTGTCTCTACAAAAAGCAAATAAAAAAATATTATCTGGGCACATTTCTGTAGTCCTAGCTACTAGGGAGGCTGAGGTGCCAGGATTGCTCGAGCCCAGGAGTTGGAGGTTGCGGTGAGCTATGCTCATGCCACCCTGGGCAACAGACTACGACCTTGTCTCAAAACAAAACCAAACAGAAACAAAGCTTTACCCATATTTACTCATTTAATCTTCACACCAGTCCTAAGGGACATCATCCTCTTTTTTTTTTTTTTTTTTTTTGAGACAGCCTTAAGCTGTCGCCCTAGGTAGAGTGCCGTGGAGTCACAGCTCACACAACTTCATTAAGTGATTCTCTTGCCTCAGTCTCCCAGGCAGCTGGGACTACAGGCGCCGGCCACAACGCCCGGCTATTTTTGTTGTTGTTGCAGTTGTCACTGTTGTTTTAGCTGGCCCGGGGCGAACCCGCCACCCTCGGTGTACGTGGCGGGCGCCCTGCTGACTGAGTTATGGGCGCCGCCAACCTCATCCTCTTTTTACAGATAAAAATGCTGAGGCCCAGAAACGTTAAGTTATTTGCCCAAGGTCACAGGACCAAGTGGCAGAGATAGCATTTGAACCCAGGAGGTGTGGCTACAGCAGCTAACCAGCCCGCGGAAGGAATTGGGCAGGGTGGGGTGATGTGATAGTGGCTGGAGGCAGAGACAGCCCTCAGTGAGACAGGACAGGATTCTGGACCTAGGAATGCCTTGGGGGAGGGACGGTGTCTGCTCGCGGGCTTGTCGGCGAGAAGTCTATGTGTGCACCTGGAAGGTGTCTCCAAGTCTCGAGTGTTGAAGTGTGTGCGCGTGTAGCTGTGAGTCCATGTGAGGGGAGTGTGTGGGAGGCTGTGAGTATGCGTGGGTGTGTGCGAGTCCAGGTGTGCGTGCGTGCACGTGAGACCAGGCTGTGTGTATGAGTGAGCCCGTGTGAGTGGCGCGTGCGCTCCCGGACCCCGCCTCTGCACCCTCCCTTCCGCGTGGAGTCCGGCGGGCCCCCGGCTGGGGACTACCACTCCCGGCATGACCCGGACGGGCCCGCCCCGCCTCCGCGATTGGCTGTGGCCTGCGAGCTCCCGCCCCCCGGGAATGAATGGATGGGCGGCCTCAGCGCCCGCCCGACCGCTGGGAGGACCGACCCGGCGGGGACCTGCTGGGGGCAGGACCCGGGGAGCAAGATGGCCACAGTCATCCCCGGCCCCCTGAGGTGGAGCGGGCCGGTGGGAGGCGGGGAAGGGCGCGCGGGCGGGTCAGCGCTGCCATGTGTGTATGTGTGGCGGCTGGGGGTGGGGCCGATGGGGTGTCTGGGGGGCTGTCACCGTGTGCGGGGCTGCGCGGGGGTGCGAGAGTGTGTGACTATGGGTCTCAAGCAAGAATGGTGTCCGGCGCGCCATTCCTGGAGGGGTGGGGTGTGTGGGGGGACTCCAGGTTCCTTTTGTGGGAAGGGGGTCATAGTCCCCGCCTCGAGACCCTCAGGTCTGGGAGAGGGTGAAACGGCCTGGGGATGCCCCGGTCTTGGTAAACTCTCGTGAAGTCCACGCTACCTTTGTCTTGGGATGTGGTGTGTGTGTGTGACTTATTTTGTTCTGGTTTTTTATGTTTGTGGATATGTGTATGATTTCTTGTATTCTACACCAGATATCTTTGGATATTTGGGTCTTTGAGTGCGAGTTCATGTCCTCTGGAACTATGTATCGTTTGTGTTCTGTGTCTTTGGATATATAGGTATTTGGGTATGGGTGTATGTGTGAGTAAATTTTTGTGTGAATATGGTTGGATTTGACTGTTTCTGTGTTTTATGGGTGTATATCTGTGTGTTTCAATGTGTGATATTTTAGATAATGCTTTGTATGTTTACTTTGTTATTGTGTAGGTACCTGTGTGAATCTGTGTGATTTCTTTGTACCGTGGGTCTGGACGTTGTGTGTATGATTTGTTTGTGTTGTGTCTTTGGATATATGTATAAGTGCATACATGTTTGTTTCTATAGTTTTGTTTTCATAGTTCCTGTCTTCTGACATTTGTGTATCTGAAAGTCTTTGGATGCATGAGTGTGTGTGTGGTGTGATGTTTCCATGTTGCATGTCTTTGTGTGGGTCTGATTTGTTTTTGTTGTGTGTCTTTGGATATGTAATGCATAGATATTTGCGCGGTGTTTTTACACTCTGTAACCTGGGATATTTGTATTTTCCAGTAGATATTTATGTGTGCACGTGTGTGAGATTTGTCTGTTTCTCCTTTGTGAGTATTGGGACATGTCTCTCTTTGTGTGTGAATCCCGAGTGACTGTGTGATTTGTGTCTGGATGGGTCCTGGTGTGTTTTTGTCTGTTTCTATGTCGTGTGTATCTTATCTACTCATTAGTTCAAGGCCTGCTTAAGTGCCAGGTTGGGGCCCCTTGGCCCTGTCTCCTCCCCCCACCCTGGGTCCGGGAGCGGGAGGAGGGGAGAGGTGAACTTGGAGGGGTCGGCCCGCCCATCCCGGGCCGGGGCGGGGTACCGGGCTACCTGGCGCGCCCGCCCTTGCTGACAGCCGCCGCCCGCTCACCGCCCCTGGTAGCCTAGGCGAGGACTTCTACCGCGAGGCCATCGAGCACTGCCGCAGCTACAACGCGCGCCTGTGCGCCGAGCGCAACCTGCGCCTGCCCTTCCTCGACTCGCAGACCGGTGTGGCCCAGAACAACTGCTACATCTGGATGGAGAAGACCCACCGCGGGCCAGGTAGGACGGGAGGGCTGGGGGAGGGGCGGGGCCGGCCGCGGCGTCCCGGTCGCATCCTAACCACTCTGCTCTGCTCGCCCCAGGTTTGGCCCCGGGACAGATTTACACGTACCCCGCCCGCTGTTGGAGGAAGAAACGGAGACTCAACATTCTGGAGGACCCTAGACTCCGGCCCTGCGAGTACAAGATCGGTAGGTAGAGCCGCGATGGTCCCATCAATGCCCCAGCGCACCCTGAGACGCGTGTCTGAGCCTCGCCTTTATCTTCCTTCCAGAGAGTGACTGAATGGCGGGCTGTGTGTCTGCCCATGTGTGTCTTGGGTGTATCCCAGAGATTCTACAGTTTTCTCCCAGTAACTGAGCTACTGTATCCCTCCTACATTGGCCCAGGTGTTTTGGAGGGCACGGTGTTATCTGTTAGGTGTGTCCAGGTGTAAGGAGCCTCTAGCTGTGTCTCCTCCCCTGTGAGCTGGGATGTTTCAGTCTGCCTGAATTTTCTTCTGTGGGTGCCTTGGGATGTCCAATTCTTTATCTCCTTGTGTGTGTCTGGATGTGTCAGGGTGTCTGGTTGGGCCTCCTTCCATTCCTAACTGAATGTATCAGTGTGTCTTCCTGTATCTCTTCCCAGGTGTTTCCAGGTGTCTTAGGTTTATCTCTTCTTGTGTGTGTCTGGTCTGTCAGAGCATCCAGCTCTTCCCAAGTGCGTCTGGGTATACAGGGCTGTCTCTTCCTAGTGCCAGATACTTCGGAGTATCTGAGACAATCTCTCCTGAATAGCGTAGCAGGTGTATTTCTGCTCATGCATGCTGGTCCATCAGAGTCTGGGCTTAATGCTTTTTAACTGTGGTCAGGAACACAGTGGTCACCGGCTGTTTCTCTTCCCCTGTCCAGGTATATCCGAAGGTCTGTATATATCCAGGAGTATTGGAGTGCCCACCTGTCCCTGTGTCTCTTCCTGTGTGTGTCCCCAGAGGGACTGTCCCCAGGGTGTGTGCCTGGGTCCATCCATCTGAGTGATTTTCCCTGAGTGTCTCTATCTCTTCGGTGTCCAGATGTATCCCTCTGGCTGTGTCCTGCCCATTCTAGGTATTTCTGTGGTTTAATTGTCTCTTTCTGAGTATCTCTGGGTTTATCCAGGGGTCTGGATATGTCTCCCCCATATGTCCCAGTATATCCAAGCATGTGGCCATATCTCTTGAGTGTCTAGGTATATCTGAGAGACTGGTTGTGTCTCTTCCTTTGTGTGTGTGGCTGTCTCAGATGGTCTGGCTGTATCTTCTCTGTGTATATTCACGTGTGTCCTACTGGAGCATCTGTATCTATCTTTATTTGGGTATATCTGAGGGGCTCCCCCATGTGGACTGAGGTATATATGAGGGTCTGGCAGTGTCTTCTCTGTACAGGTTTGGGTGTGTCTGGCGGTCTGTCTTTTTCTGAAGGTTTCCTGGGTGTACCCACAATTCTGGCTGTGTTTCCTCCTGGTGTATCTGAGTGGATGTGAGGGTGTGGCTGTGTCTTCCCTAGGGTCTGGGCATCCTTCCCAGTGTGTGGCTGATGGAGTGTGGGAAAGCCTCTTCCCTCCCACAGTAAGCATGGTCCCCTAACATGGGCAGTTTGAGGAGTCCTTCAGGGACAACTTCCCCACTTGAATCCCCTATGGCCCTGTCCCCAGACTGTGAGGCACCCTTGAAGAAAGAGGGTGGCCTCCCGGAAGGGCCAGTCCTCGAGGCTCTACTGTGTGCAGAGACAGGGGAGAAGAAAATTGAGCTGAAGGAGGAGGAGACCATTATGGACTGTCAGGTAGGCCCAACCCCCCAGGGACCCCAGCTGTGAGTCTCCCCTCACCCCTGTCTACTGCCTGGCTCATCCTGTGCCTGCTCTAAACCTCCCCTGGTTCCCTGGGGCCTTCAGGTGTCCCACATCCCCATCCTCCCAGACTTTATTGGGAAAACCTCCTGACTTGCCCTCCCATCCCCAATCTCCAGTTCTGCCCAGAGCCCCTCAAAAGCAGATCAGCGCCCCCATTCTTGACCTGTCTCCCTTCTCCTGGTGCCCAGAAACAGCAGTTGCTGGAGTTTCCTCATGATCTTGAGGTGGAAGATTTGGAGGATGACATTCCCAGGAGGAAGAACAGGGCCAAAGGAAAGGTATCACCCTCAAGCTTCTCCTCCCTTTTCTTCCCTCAATGACAGATCCCATTTATTGAGACTGCTCAATGGGCAGCCCCTGCCACAAGTCTGAAGTCTGACCTCATTTAATCTGCAAAGGGGTGGAGGAATTTCTTTTCTTTTCTTTCTTTTATAGAAACAGGGTCTCAGTCTGTGACCTAAGCTGTAGTGGAGCAATTATAGCTCACTGTCACCTTGAATTCTTGTCCTCGAGCATCTTTCCGCCTCAGCCTCCTGAGTAGCTATTACTACAGGCATGCACCATCACCCCCTTCTAATTTTTAAATTTTTTTGTAGAGATAGGGTCTTCCTGTGTTGTCCAGGTTGGTCTTAAACTCCTGGACTCAAGAGATGCTCCTACCTTGGCCTCCCAAAGCACTGGGAGTACAGGCATGAGCCACTGTGTCTAGCAAATGAATAGAAGATTGCATACCCATTTTACAGATGAGAAAACTGAGGCTTAATACCTATTAAGCCATTTACAAAACAGATTGTACAGTGGATTAGAACTATCTTCATACCTGTACCACAAGTGAGGAAACTGGACTCCAGAGAAGCTCAAGGCCCTACAACTAGGAAGTTGGCACAGTTGCTATTTGCCTTTCAAACCCAAATGATGAAAACTCATTTCCTCATTTTCTTGGCCCCTAACTCTTGACTCTCGCCCCAGGCATATGGCATCGGAGGTCTCCGGAAACGCCAGGACACCGCTTCCCTGGAGGACCGAGACAAGCCGTATGTCTGTGATAGTGAGTCCTTCTGAAGAGGGGGAAAGACAGAGGGGTGGCCCAGGGACCTCTTCCCTCATGCCCTCTTCCTCTTGTTCTAGACCTGGGTCGGGGCTGCTCAGGTCTCTGGCACAGAGGGGGAAAGTGTGTTCCTGGAGGCCAGAGTGGAGGTGGCATGGACTGGGAGGGGCTGACCAGCCCTCCCCACTCACTTGCTTGCTCTCCAGTCTGTGGGAAACGGTATAAGAACCGGCCGGGGCTCAGCTACCACTACACCCACACCCACCTGGCAGAGGAGGAGGGGGAGGAGAACGCCGAACGCCACGCCCTGCCCTTCCACCGGAAAAACAACCATAAACGTGAGCAGGCAGGCCAGGTGGGGGGTAGTGAGGGGCTCTAGGAGTGGGGCCCAAGAAGCCTGGTTGGGTGGGGGGCACATTAGGCATTTCTGGAAAGTCTCCAGCTCAGCGGTTCCCTCCCCCCACCGACCATGGGGATGCTGGCTCTGGGGTTGCCATGGCAACCAACCATCTCTCCTTCGCTCCTGGCCGGGCGTAATATTTCTGGGTCTGATTTATTGTTTCAATTAGAGCTTGGGGAGGGGGGTGATAGATGACTCCCCTCCTGCCCTGCCTCCCCTTCTCCCTTCTCTGCTAAGCTCTGGCAGAGGGGTAGGGCCTGTGGCCTGGGAGCCTTTGGCGTCTGCCCATGCCAATCCCATGCCAATCCTGACAGCTGAAGGATGGGGGAGGGGTGGAGGGCTTGGGGGAGGCCCAGCCGGTGGAGAAGCTGCCTTCCCACCCATCTCTTGGAGGGAGAGGGCGAGTCTTCTCATCCCATGCCCACTACACACCCAGGCAACTCTGTGTTCACAATTTTTCTTCTGAGTGTCTGTTTCCATACCAGAGCTTGGCTAGTGGAATCTATGAATTTTTATCTAGTCAGGCTTAGTTAAAGGAGGCTGTCTGTTAGATGTGTATAAATGAGGGAGGCAGAGGGCCCTTCCTAAAGCTGTATTTACCAAGTTTTTACCCAATAAAGAGGACGTGTCAGTTGTCTTAAAGAGTTGGGTGTCCTGATGAGAATTAGTTGTAGCCCTCACCAACTCTCTTTTGCTCCTGGCCATAGTTTGCGGTAGCTATTCTCTCCTCACCTCCCCTCTGCCTAGTCCACCCCTGGGGCTGAGGCTGGGGGCAGGATGGAGCCTTGCCTATGGTGAGAGCCCCTTTCTCTGTCCCTCCACCCCCAGAGTTTTACAAAGAATTGGCCTGGGTCCCTGAGGCACAAAGGAAACACACAGGTAGGGACACCCTCCGCTCCCACATCTGTAGCAACCGTTGACTGGGTGTCCCATCTGCCCCCTGCCAACACATGCCTGCTGTCTTCCAGCCAAGAAGGCCCCTGATGGCACTGTCATCCCTAATGGCTACTGTGACTTCTGCTTGGGTGGCTCCAAGAAGACAGGGTGTCCTGAGGACCTCATCTCCTGTGCAGACTGTGGGCGATCAGGTGACACTTCTCCACCTGAGGTCTCTAGGGGCCGGGATGGGGAGAACATCCAGGTGTGCAGACCTACAGGGTGGGGACAGGGGAGTGAGGACTGTGGGGGCTCCGAGCATCATGGGAATACTATGGCTAAGCAGAGCCCATGGGGCTGCCTCAACTGCTGAGAATTGTGGGAAAGAGTAGGGCCAGTGGGGCTTTGGGGATAATGGGATGTGGCTGTCTTGGCAAGGAGAACAGTGGCATGTGCTTAACATGGCATGGACAGTAGGGAGAGAGGTTGCCAAGGCCTTGTGGGCCCTGCACTGTGAGGTGTGAGTACTAAAGGCTGCCACCCGAGTGCTGTGGCTGACAGGATGGGCTCACCATAGGATGGTGGTTAATACAATGTGGTTCCCATGGTAAATTGTGGTAATAGACTGTGGTTGCCTCAGCAGAGTGGGTAAGGATTTGTGGTTGCCATGGTATTGTGGGTAGTGAGATATGGTTGCCTCGGCAGTTTGGAATAAAGGAAGGTAGCTGTCAGGACACGGGTCAGTGGCTGCGGGTGTCTCTGTGCCTGGCAGTGGAATGACTAACAGATGGGCATTGTGTAGTATCATTGCTAACAATTTGGTTGCTGGGGCATCGTGTGGAATAGGCTTTAGTTTCATGGGACCAAGGTGTGGGGATCTGTTGTGGAAGGTGGTTTCCATGGCATCGTAGCTGGGAGAACATTGTTGTAGTGATACTGTGGGTGACAGAATCAATCAGTAAGCCATTCTGCTGTGGGTGATGGCATGTGGCCGTCTCAGCACAGTGGTTAACAGAATGTGGTTGCCACGGTGCTGTGGGTGGGTGAAAGTGGTTGCCACAGCACTATGGGTAATGGAACGCGGTTGCCATGGCGTTCTGCAGAGCAGAGTGTGGTTGCCACGGTGGCTGGGTGGGGAGACTGTGGTGGCCATGGTCTCGCTGCTTGCTGGGCTCTGTGGGCAGGGGTGGGGGTCAGGCTGTGAAGGGCAGAGCTCACCTTGACTTATAAGCCAGGGGTGGCATTTAGTCACATCTTCTGTAGGGGTCAGGACCCACCAGGGGCACCATGACCCCCTAACCGCATCCCTGCCCCCTGGCCCCCAGGACACCCCTCGTGTTTACAGTTCACGGTGAACATGACTGCAGCTGTGCGGACCTACCGCTGGCAGTGCATTGAGTGCAAATCCTGCAGCCTGTGTGGCACCTCAGAGAACGACGTGAGTGACCCACCACACCTCCAGCTGTCCTCCCCATTCGGCACCTTCGCCCTGGCCACTTGAGCCTCAAGCCTCCCTCAGAGCCCCTCCCTGGAGAACCCTAGTAACATGTATTATTGTTATTGAGCCCTCCACACTTCTTATTCTTCATCTCTCTGAGTCCCCCCAGCCACCCTCTGAGGTAGGTGCTCTTACTCTCACTCCAGAGAAGGAATTAAGCTCAGACAGGGAAAATGATCTGCCCTAAGGTCATCCAACTAGGAAAATGGAGGAGCTGGGATTTGAACCCATGTCCACTGTTTCAGAGGTGATCTCAGATTATCTTAGTATTTTTTTTTTTTTGAGACAGTCTTAAGCTGTCACCCTGGGTAGAGTGCTGTAACATCACAGCTCACAGCAACCTCCAACTCTTGGGTTTAAGCGAGTCTCTTGCCTCAGCCTCCCAAGTAGCTGGGACTACAGGCGCCTGCCACAATACCTGGCTATTTTTTTTTTTTTTTTTTGTAGAGACAGTGACAGTGTCTCACTTTATCATCCTCGGTAGACTGCCGGGGCATCATACAGCTCCCAGCAACCTCCAACTCCTGGGCTTAGGCGATTCTCTTGCCTCAGCCTCCCGAGTAGCTGGGACTACAGGCACCCGCCAGAACGCCCGGCTATTTTTCTGTTTTGCAGTTCGGCCGAGGCTGGGTTTGAACCTGCCATCTTCGGTGTATGGGGCCAGCACCCTACTGGATGAGCCACAGGCGCCGCCCCACCCGGCTATTTTTTGGTTGGAGTTGTCATTGTTGTTTGGCAGGCCCAGGCTGGATTTGAACCTGCCATCACCGGTGTATGTGGCTTGTGTCTTAGCCGCTGAGCTACAGGCGCTGAGCCATATCTTAGGATCATTTAAAGCCTCCCTCCTAGTCTTACAGAACCCAGATGCCACATTGCAAACTGACAGTCGTCAGAGGTGATTTTGTTTGGCCAGTGTCTCGCGAAGATTCCATGATACAAATCAGAGCCCTCTTTGTCTTTTGGAAGGGACCTCCTCCCCCAGCCCCTTTGCCCTAGCCCCTGCCCCAGCCCCCCACCCCCGTTTCTGGTGCCCCGTGCCTCCAGGGTGCCAGCTGGGCGGGTCTCACCCCCCAGGACCAGCTGCTGTTTTGTGATGACTGCGATCGGGGTTACCACATGTACTGTCTGAGTCCGCCCATGGCGGAGCCCCCGGAAGGTGAGAGAAGAGGTGGGCACGATGTGGGGTGGATGGGTTGGCAAGCTGTCCCCCGTTAGTGAAGGCCGTGCCCTCTGGGTGGGAAAGAGTAGGGGCAACCTTCCCTGGACCTGGGCCTAACTAACTCCATCCTCTGGTCACCCCTGCAGGGAGCTGGAGTTGTCACCTCTGTCTTCGACACCTGAAAGAAAAGGCCTCTGCCTATATCACCCTCACATAGGCCTGGCTCTGGCTCACCTGGACCTCTGGGGTGGTGCTTGCCTACCTGCCTCTCTGAGCTCCTCTACTTTCTGTGGGGGCCCCAGTGTCCCACAGAGGGAGGGGGAGGGAAGAGGCCCAAGAGGGGGCTGGGCCAGCCCCTGCCCTCTGTGCAAGTGGAATGTTTGCCCTGTGGGGTGGTGGCTCAGCAGGACCTCTCTCCCTCCCTCCCCATCCCTTGGCGAATGGGCACCAGGGGCTTCTGCTCCCCTCAAAGCCATACCCCGCCTCTGGGCGGGCATGGGGGGTGGTGGGTGCCAGCCAGGGGCATGGATGGAGCCTTTTTCTAAAGAAAAAGACAAAAAGTAAAAAAAAAAAAAAAAGAAAGAAATTAATATATACAGAGTCCTATAAGGCCTGGCTGGGCGGAGGGGCACTGCTGAGAGCATCAATGGGCACCAGTGTATGCCAGCCTCCCGCCTGGCGCCCCTACCCGTCTCACCTTCCCACCCAAGGTGGCACCATCTCCCTGTGCCCAGGGTGGGTGGGCATGGTATGTGTCCACCCCTTGCCCCATTCTGGTGCCCACCGTGGATACTGCATGATGTGAACCATGGTTTTGAACTCTGTTCTCCCTGATCGCCCCACCCACTGCCCACCTTGGTGGGTGGCCGTGGGGCGGGCCCCTGCCCAGCGCCTGCTGGAATGAGAAGCACAGACTCTGCAATGGACTCCTTTCCTTCCTCCTCTGCCCCTCTTCCCTGCCCTGCCAGGCCTGGCTGCCCCTGCCACCCTCACTGGCCATTTTGGGGGTGGTGAGGGGGCGTGGTTGTTTCTTGTGGTTGTGTGTGTTTGTTGTTCCGGGTTTTAAAAAAGGGAAATTGAGACTGCAAGTGGGGGTGGTGGTGGGTTGGGGGATCTCCCCCAATCCAGGAGCGCGCCCCCCATCACAGAGTCTCCTTTATTGCCTGCCTCTGCTGTGAATTAACTTGTTCTGTGTATTAAACTGGGCCTGACCCCTCTGCCCATGACTGCCTCATTCTCTGGCCTGGTTTGGGGAGTCACCAAGAAGGGGAGACGGGGCCTCACTGACTGAGCCGGCCCCTCCATCTTTCCACTCCCCCCAACTGCCTCTCCGGCTTTGTCCCAGCTTCTCCCAGCCTAGCTGGAAAAGAGAAGGGGGATGGGGTAGAGGGGCTCCCGCCCAGCCAGCTGTGGTTGCCCTGGCAACGGACTGCTGCAGCTGCAGCGGGAGCTGTGAGGGGGAGGCAGCTCTGGGCTGGGGGAGGGGCAGGGATGGAAAGAGGACGAGGGTGGCCCCTCCTGGGGCCACTGGGCTGGGAAATAGGGTGTCCAGAAGAAACAACCAGCCTATCACCTGAGGCTCCCTGTCCTGGATGTGGAGCAAAGAGTGGTGGGGATGGGGTGGGAGGGAGATACCTAGACACCAGGCCACCAGGAGGGAGGCTGGGATTTGGGTGATGGGGGATGAGGAGTGAGGGAGAACCAGGACATGGAGATCAGGAGAGATTATGAGAGTCACAAATTTATGGAGAGAATCAGAAAAAGAGCAGGAGGGAGAGAGATGAGAGCAACAGGAATAATGGCAGAAGAGTCAGGAGAGAGCGAGAGAAAAGGAGATGGGAATTTAGTGGGAAAGAGGAAATAACAGTAATAAAAAATAGCTGACACGCTGGGGAGAGCCAGAGGAGGAAGAAGCACAGTGATCTGGAGAGAGGCGGAAGATTTAGAGAGAGAGAACCAGGGGAGAGGCAGAGAAGGAGGAGAGTCAGGATCCAGGGACAGGCCAAGTCCCAGGACAAAAGACACAGCTGAGAGAGACGTGGACTTTAGGGGAGAGATGGACACATGAATTTAGGGGACCAACAGAACAATGTGGAGAGAGCCAAAGGTATGGAGGGGATCCAGAGAGTCTGGGAGGAAGGAGGGTCCGAGCCATAGCTGGCCAGACGCTGGAAACCCAGCAAGGGGGGGAAAGGCAGAGCAGCAGAGTCTGGGCGTGCTCAGGCACTGGCGTGTGAGTCGTGGGGTGTTGGAAGCGGCTGATGTGTGTGTCTCGGGTGCCAGGAGAGGATGTGAGAACAGTTTTCTGAGGCTTCCGCCCCCTTTGCCTGTGGCTGGAGGAGGAGGGCAGACTGGGTGAGGATTGGGTCTGAGACAGGAGAATGTCGGGAGAACTCTAGAAAACTCTAGAATTTTAAAGAGCAGACTAGGTAGTCTTCCTCCTCTGGATGGGATTCCCATGCCTTTTGGAAAAAGACATTTTTTGGCAGGGGGTGAGGGTCTGAGTCCGAGAGGCCTTGGGCTTTAGGTCAATGACAGCTGATGGATGGTGAAGATCAGAAGGATCCCCAGCTCTGATTTGCACTTGGCATTTCCTGATTTGCAAATCAGTTTGACCGAGTCCCAGTCCAAGTGCAAGTGCTCTGTAGGATGGACGCAGATTTGGGGCATGACGGGCTGCTTCCTACCCTGACTAGACGGGTAGAATGGACAGGAGTATTAACACAGTGACCACGGTGGCTTGGGCAGGAGGCCAGCCCAAGAAGGCAAGGGCCCCTTAGTCTTGTTGCAAAAAGCGGATCCCCTAAGCTGGAAATCCAGCTTTCTTTATGTACTATCTCCAGATTTTTAAAAATTGGCCACTATTTCCAAAACCAACATAATTCCATGGTCCACGTCTGGCTTTCGGGTCTCCAGCATGTGACTTCTGTAGAATCTCACTCTCTTTTTAACTTAAGGACATTTAACATTTTGAGTATTGGATTTCTGTTGAGTTCCCAGAAAAAGTTCACAAGGCTGGTGTCCCCTGGTTCTTAGAGTGCATGTGGTGGTGACAGGTATTTGGGATAAGGACAGAAGGAGGGGACTGGTGTTGGACCACACCCTCTTGTCAGCTGGCTCTAGGCAGCTGTCCAGCTAGTGAACACACAAGCCATTTCTATGAAACATTTATTTTTCCTTTGAAACCTCCAGAAACATGCCAGAAAATGTCAAGACAGGGATGGGGAAAAAGAAAAGACAACAAAGAATAAAAAAATCCAAATGAAACAAATCAACATATAAAAAAAAACCTGCTAGCTTCAGCCATCAGATAGATCACCAACCTCAAATTAAATAGATTTATTTTGCAGAAGTCCTTCAAAAATAACAAAAAACAAAACCAAAAATCATAATTTACGTTTGTCAATGTACACGATTAGGTCCCCAAAATGATTTGAATGATCTGAAGTTATGAGGAGACAACTAAAAAAAAAAAAAAAGGCTCCAGGTTAGGGTCTGAGGAAAGGAGTGGGGGTGGGGGACTGGAGACCCCCTCCAGAAAAGGGAGTCAGGGAAGAAGGAGAGACATCACAGTAGTTGGCCAGGGCTGGGGATGGTGGCTGAGCGGCCGCCCCACAGCGCCCACCTCACGCCCGGGGCGTGGGAGAGAGGAGCCGAGAGCTGAGGTTTCTGCTCCAGACAGCAGGGCTGCTTGGGGACACAGGCTTATCATAGGAGATGCAATAGTACCCTCTTCTCTTGCCCCCACCCATCTGGCCTGGCACCTCCCTGAGTGCCTGCGTCTTGTGCAGTCCCCAGAGCCCCCTTCCTTGAGGTTCCTGGCCCCAGAGAGAAAGTGGCAAGTCCCTGGATGAGGGCTGGGCTGCCTAGAGCTGGCATGCAGCCCAGAGCTCTGAGCCAGACCCTCTCTGCCAACTCCTCCCTGCCTGCTGCCTCCTAAAAGGGAAGCTGCCTGCTCGCCCACCCTGACTTTGTCCCTCTAGAGTCCTTCTGCTGACCCCCAGCCCACGGGGTACACGCCTTGATCCTCAGCTTGAGGTTGGGGGAATCCACAGACTGTGGCCATACAGACTTGTTCTGGCGCAACTCTACATGAAAAAATAAATATATATATATATATTTTTTGTTTGTTTTTAAAGAAGGAAAGAAAAGAAACTCTGTTTCCTGGGTGAACAGCATAGTACCACGTCGGCTTGGCTGCCTGGCAAGCTGCCCCTTATTGCCTTTAGAGAACCAGCGTCCAGAGGGATCCGTGAGGCGCTCCTGGGGAGCACAGTGAGGGTGTCTGCTGGGTGCCACCCTGGGCCTCGGTGATGGGCTGGGAGACTTGCAAAGGAGAATAAAACCCGAGGCGATGAAGGCTGTTTTTCTCCAGCCCTGAACTGAGGGCTTCATGAGCCCCTCCTGGGGCCGGGAGGCCGTCGGTCGTGCTGGGGAGAGAGCTGGCTGTGGTGGCCAGTAGCTGGAAGGTGGAGGGGTCTACCGGCCCCAAGCCCAGGTGCTGTGGCCTCTGGCAGAAGAGGAGCTGATAGAAAAAGATTGTATAAATCGTCCTGATTGTACAAATAGAGTTCCTCTCTCAAAGAAGTTGACTCTGGATGCTGGGTTTTCCTTTCTCTGTCCTGGGGCCCCAAGAAAATAACTTAAACTCTAAGAAAGTGCTCCTGGCTGCTTTTTGGAAGGAGGGGCTTGGGAGGGGATAATGTTCTTGATTTTTGGAGCTAGGGCACTGGGGACCTAGGAGTCCTGGTCTGTTCCCTCTCTGGGTGTGGCGGGATGAAAGGGCTGGTTTCACGCTGTATTTTTCATGCAGGGGGCTTAGCCCTAAAAGCTTCAACTCTGTCATTCGTGGGGAAGAAACCTAGTTTGTGAGCTCCCAGACCAGTGGTGTTTGGAGACTGACTCCTGCCCTGTCCTAGCAAGAGACTGTAGATGGGGTCAGAGAATAGGCCTTGCAGCAGTGTGGACATGGCCGGCTCACAGGGAACACACATGGGCAGCCCAGAGGGGGCTTAAGGCCCACAGGCACACCCTGGCTCACAGCCCCACTGTGGACTCCCTTGGGTCCCAATGCCATCAGGCCTTCGAGTCCGAGGGGGCAGTCAGTGCCAGGGCCTTGGCTGGGTTATCTTGGAGGTGAGTAGAAGCAGAAGACAGCAGAAACCCACAGCCTGCCTGCAGGGAGGGAGCCAGGGCCTGGTGTGGCGGGGTGGCGGAGGAGCAGTGGTCTCTCTGCCTCAGAGTTCCTTCTTCTCCCTGCAGAAGATCTCGGCAAACTTGCGCAGCTGCTCGCTGGCGGCCTGCGACTCCTCCTGCAGCCTCTGGTTGTTCTGTCGCAGGCTGGCCACTTCCGACTGCAACACCACCTTGTCCTGCTTCTCCTGTGTGGGGCAGAGGGCCGGGCATCAGCCAGGCCAGCGGGGGCTCCTAACAGAGAACGCCCTCCCCCTGCCCAGGCTGAGCCCCAGCCCAGCTCTGGTTTAGAGCCGACAGCTAGAACCAGGCTGCCGGGGTTCAAATCCCAGACTGACTAATCCCAGGCAAGTCCTGTTATCTCTCTGGGCTCCAGTTCCATGAACTCTAGAAGGTGTGGTTGAGATTTTCTGAGGTTATAGACATAAAACTCTCAGGACCCAGCCTGACGTGAAGCAATCATTCTGTGAACATCACATTATTACTGTAGCCTCATCCCGCCCTCACAGCCACTGGAGGACTTGGGGACTACTGTTATCCTCATTTTCCAGGGACAGGAAACCTAGGCTTGCACAGCAGTGGGGAGCTGGGCTGTGGATGCAGCCTGAGCAGGCGTCTCGCTCCCAGGGCTGACACGAGTGGCAGAGACTCCTCCAAGATCACAAAGCATTCAGCAGTGAGGTGGGGATTTGAACCCAGACTCCTATGATTCCTGTGTTTGAGGACTAGCAAGTTATACTCTGCCACTTCTCTGCCTTTTATCCAAAGAAATGTTTACAAGTAAAAGTCTCCTCTGTCCTGTTTTTCCTCATCCTTCCAGCTCCAGAGCTAAGTCCAAAGAATTACTTATTTTTTTATACGTGGTTTTTTTTTTTTTTTTTTTGCAGTTTTTGGCCAGGGCTGGGTTTGAACCCACCACCTCCAGCATATGGGGCCGGCGCCCTACTTCTTTGAGCCACAGGCACCACCTATTACTTATTTATTTTTGAGACAGAGTTTCTGTCACCCTGGGAAGAGTGATGTGGTGTCATAGGTCCCAGCAACCTTAAAGTTTTGGGCTCAAGTGATCCTTTTGCCTCAGCCCCCTGAGGCTTTGAGACTACAGGTACCCTCTATAAGGCCTGGCTAGTTTTTCTATTTTTAGTAGAGATGGGGTCTCATTCTTGTTCAGGCTGGTCTCAATCTCTTGAACTCAAGTAATCCACCTGCCTTGGCCTCCCAGAGTGCTGGGATTACAGAAATGAGCCACCTCAACTGGCTTCAGATATCCTTCTCAACTCATGGTTGTTAAACATTTTCTTAAAAAGTATGTCATCATCCTAGGAAACAATTCTGCGGCTTGCTTTTTTCCTTACATTACTAGGCTTCTCTTGCATGTCAGTAAATATGTAGATCTGTCGTTATTTTAATTGGCTGCAGGCTATTCTACTGCATGGGTGACAGCCATTCTCCTGCTGATGGACAGCTGCACTGACTCCAATTTTTTATTGCCAACAGGGCAGCAATATACATCCTTGTTCACTGATCCCTTTGTACTCATGCTGGAAATACTCACAGACAAATTCCCACAAGTGGAATTGCTGGGTCCAAGAGGGGCACAATTACATTTTTGATAAATATTGTCCGCTGCTCTCCAAAAAGGCTGGGCTAATTTATTCTCCTTCCAGGAATATATTATGAGTTTCTTTGTGTGCTTACCAGCCTTTGGTGTTACCACTTTTTGCTCATGACTACACTCAAGAATAGGAGGGGACAGTTGCTGAGTGGCCTTGGTAGGTGCCTAAACCTTGTTCCCATTGGCCTCCGAGGATCTGGGAAGTGGGCCTGGGACAGTGTGCCATGGGAGAACTTACCTTCTGGAGGTCTGTGTGCAGTTGTTTCAGCATCACCTCCAGCTGGTACACCTTGCCTGTCAGATCCAGGGGGGGCTCCTCACTGAAAGGATAAAAGACAGAATCAGCTTGAGGCCCACAGCCCCTGGGGAGGGCTCTCAGCTCACATCTGAGAGGAACACGGGGTATAGGCCCCTCTTGCCCTGGGATTCTGCTGAATCCTTTCCTTGCTAGAGGCCCAAGGCGTGCACCAAGAAGCTCTGAGGGGAAGCCAGAAGCCAGCCCTTCTCCTGGTCCTGCTCTACCCACCAAGGGCACTGTGTTAGGGGCATGGGGGCGCCTGCCTTGAAGTATGCATTTTCCCTGAGGATCAGCCATGTTCGTGTTGTTAGGGAGAAACTCTTCCATGTATCCTCTGGATACAAAGAACTACTCCACAGATGTCTACTGAGCTCCTGGCAGGTCTGGGCACTGTTCCAAGCACAGGAAGTAGAGAGATATACAAAAGGGCCTGCCCTTGTGGATAGGGGTAATGATGCTGGCAACACATGATGACAGAGTGCCCGTCACTGAAAGCCCACCCTATGCATGGTCCATCTAACAGAGCCCCCTGCCCTCTGGGGCTTCCAGAAGTACTGCGCAGTTACCCTCAGATAGAAGAGGAAGGCTGGGCTCAGGCAGGGGATGCTGCCTATACAATTGCTAGTGCTGGGATTTGAACCCAGGACCTCCATTCTGTGGCTCCTCCTCTGGGCAGATTCTCCCAGCCCTGGGCCTGCCTAGTCCCTGCAAAAGAGAACACACAGCTCCTTCCTACTTAGAGCTGGGGCTGAGGAAGGCCCCTCTGGGCACTGTGAGTACCAAGGGAGGGGACAGGGCTACAGCAGATGAGAAGGGAGGCAAGGTGTCTCAGCCCCCTGCTGCCCTACCCAGTTCCTCCCCTGCACCATGATCCTGAAGTTGGGGACCTGCAGCTACAGAGGGAGGTGGGAAGCTCAGAGGAGGAGGGTGAGAGGACCAGTTTGGGAGCGAAGGGAAGCCCAGTGCCACAGGGTCCCACACCCTGCCCTGCTCCTACCTCACTGCAGAACCTCTGTGCCTTTACCTGCCTACATGGATCACAGGGGGCCATGCTGTGGTGCAGGTTGAGTTCTAAAGCCAGTGTGTAGAGCAAAAAACACAGAGTCCAAATTACCCTCGAAGATTACTTCACTTGCCCCTAAGAAAGTGCACAGAGTGTTGTATACAGAAGCCTGTGCCATGCAGACAAGTGTGAAATGCACTATTTAAATCCATGTACAGGCAGAACGTGCCATTTACATTCTCTCTGCCTCTTTTTAATTTTGTTTTCTGCCAAGTTAGTGCAGTCAAATATGTTGCATTAAATGTGAGAAGCAACTTATGAGCTGTCTGTCCCCGTCCTCCTCCTGGCCCTGGGAAGCCTCCTGAGGGCTGGGTCTGGCCCTAGAGAGCCCAGCACTGGACCTGGCAGGGAGGCCAGAAAGAGTGTGAGAGGCAGTGTGACAAGGACTTCTGCAGGGAGCTGCAGGGGACGACACGGAGGAGCAGAGAGACGGGAGATTGGCGGCAGAGAGCTGGGGGGTTGCGGGACACTAGCATTTTTCAAAGTTGTTAGTAAAACCATTATGTGAATATTGATTCGTCTTCTCCACTGGACTAGGAGGTCTGCAAGGACAGGGGCTGTGTCTGTTTTGGTCACTGCTGGTCCCCAGTGCACAGACTGGCACAGCATAATCAGTTTAAAGTCTTTTGGGTAAAGGGAGTGGTAGGAGACCCCCAGCTAGAAGCTACCTCCTACTCTGTGTCCTTCTGTCACTGCACAGACCTGCTGCTGGTAGGGACCCGGGTGGCTGGGCCCTGAATGTTCCCAGGGGAACCTTACCTCATGGTAGGGGTGGTCCTGGGGGTCGAGGGCCCCCTTTCCAGGCTCAGGTGGCTGTGGACAGGGCTGTGTGCAGGTGGAATGTCGGGGCTCAGGGCTGGATCGTTTAGAGAGAAGAGTGAGACGGCTCTTTGCACTGCCAGTGAGAGAGGGGAGAGAGGGCAGGTGGGCAGGGCGGCCCCCATATGACAACTGCGCCCCTCCCTGCAAAACTCCTACCCAGACCTCCAAGACACTTCTGGTCACACGTGTGATTGATTAAATGGGTATAGAACAGATTTTTGCCAAAAGCCGCAACCAAATCAACAAAGAAAATAAGAACACAAAATCCCATCCTGATTCTCACCAAGCCTCTGTATCCAATGAACAGTTTACACAAAATACAAGGGATGAAGTTGGGCCCAGTGGCTCACATCTGTAATCCCAGCACTCTGGGAGGCTGAGGCGGGTGGATTGCTTCAGCTCACCAGTTCAATACCAGCCTGAGCAAAAGTGAAACCCGGTGTCTAAAAACAGCCAGGTGTTGTGGCAGGCGCTGTGGTCCCAGCTACTTGGGAGGCTGAGGCAAGAGAATCGCTTGAGCCCAAGAATTTAAGTTTGCTGTGAGCTATGACGACACGGCACTCTACCAACAGTGACAAAATAAGACTCTATCTTTTTTTTTTTTTGGAGACAGAGTCTCAGTATGTCACCCTCGGCAGAGTGCTGTGGCATTACAGCTCACAGCAACCTCAAACACTTGTGCTTAAGCCATCCTCTTGCCTCAGCCTCCCAAGTAGGTGGGAATACAGGAGCCCACCACAATGCCTGACTATCTTTTTGTTGCGGTTGTCATTGTTGTTTTAGCTGGCCCAGGCCGGGCTGGGTTTGAACCTGCCGGTTTTAGTATATGTGGCCAGGGCCCTACTTACTGAGCTACCAGCACCGCTGAGACTCTGTCTTAAAAAAAACAAAAACAAAATAAGAGGGATGGAGAAATAAGTGAAATGACAAAGTGAGATACTAACCAACCAAATTCAGAACTAGCATGCTCTCAGCATAAATGACCTGGTTTGGTCAACAAATAAATGACATGAAAAACGGGGCCAAATGCAGATGGGTTGGTGCTGGGTCCACAGGGATACGTCATGTTATTCGCTCTCCTTCTGAGAAGGCTGGTGACAGTTCAAATGCAAAGAGAAGTGAGACACAGAATATCATGCATATTGAAGAGAGAAAAGAAATCACTCGGGTTTCCAGTTACAGATGAAGAGTGCTGGGTCCCACCTTAGACACGTGACTCACTCTGGGGTTGTCTGAGACGTCTGTGTTTTCAAATGTGACTGTTAGATTATCTTTCTGTCATGGCAAGAGCTGGTGACAGCCCCAGTGCCCTCAAATAGTGGCTGGTTTGGTATACCACGGATAGCCAGACAACAGAATCCTTGGGAGTGTCAAACAAGGTGTTGTGTGTGCTGTGGAGACAGGCGGGCACTGCCAGGGCCAAGGCTGGGTGGCTGTGTACATGAGATTATAGGCACCTGCCACAATGCCCAACTGATTTTTTCTATCCTTAGTAGAGATGCGGGCTCCTCTTGGCTTAGGCTGTTCTCAAACTCCTAAGCTCAAGGGGTCCTCCCACCTCATCCTCCCCAGGGGCTAGGATTACAGGCGTGAGCTGCAGTGCCTGGCTGCTCTTGAACTCTTTTTTTTTTAGAGACAGAGTCTTACTTTGTCACCCTGGGTAGACTGCTATGACGTCACAGCTCACAGCAACCTCCAACTCCTGGGCTTAGGCGATTCTCTTGCCTCAGCCTCCCTAGTAGCTGGGACTATAGGTGCCCGCCACAATACCCAGTTACATTTTTGTTGCAGTTTGGCCGGGGCCGGGTTCGAACCCACCACCCTCAGTATATGGGGCCGGCGCCCTGCTCACTGAGCCATAGGTGCTGCCCTGTTCTTGAACTCTTGACTTCAAGTGATCCTCCTACCTCAGCCTCCCAAAGTGCTGGAATTATAGGCGTGAGCTGTTGCACAGGGCCTCCTTAACTTTAACTTAACTCCTTAAGAAACCAGCTTCTTAAGGCCTACCTGACATTTAATAAGCCACATATTTAAAGCACACAGTCTGCGGGGTTCTGACACACCTCTTCTCGACATGATCATCACTATTGTGATGCATGAACCTATCTATCACCTACCACAGGCACTGTGGGATCCCAGATTAAATTCTATGACAGAAAAGGAACATGAACAAGTGCTGGGTGAAGTCTACAGCTTAGTTACTAGTTTGTACTAGTGCTCACTCCTTAGTTTTGATTGCTGTGCCAATGTGTGAGATGTTACCATTAGGGAAAGCAGGGCAAAGGGGCTACAGGAATTCTTGGAACTATCTTTGCAACCCTTCTATAGATAGAAAATGATTTCAGAACGAAAAAGTTTTTTTTTTTTTTTTTCCTAACACAGAGTCTCTCACTCTGTCACCCTGGAGTTGGGTGCCCTGGCATTATAGCTTATAGCAACCTCAAACTCTTGGGCTCAAGCAGTTCTCTTGCCTCAGTCTCCCGCGTAGCTGGGACTATCGGTGCCTGTCATGATGCCCACCTAGTTTTTCTCTTTTAGTAGAGACAAGGTCGTCTTCTTGCTCAGGATGGTCTCAAATTCCTGAGCTCAAGCAATCCACCCCACTCAGCCTCCCAGAGTGCTAGGATTACAGGTATGCACCACCATGAATGGCAGAATGAAAGAGGTTTTTCAAGTGAGAATGGGCAGTAAGGGAAAGCTTCCTCTAGGGCAGCAGATCTCAACCTGTGGGTCGTGACCCCTTTTTAACAATGAAAATACATTGCAGCATTAGGAAGGTTGAGAAGCACTGCTCTAGGGCCACCTGCCAGATGGGGACTGGCCCAGATGTGGAAATATGAAGGATGGGCACTACATAGGTCTGGTTTAATGGATCCTGCTCTGTGCTGGGCACCCAGTGGTGACAGAAACAGCTCTGGGTCCCACCCTGCCAGGCCAGTGAAGAGAAAGATTCATCATTAGACAGTGACAGCCCAGAGGGGTCAGGCTCTGGGAGCCCAGAGGACGTGCCTGAAAAAGGGCTAGCCAAGCTATGGCCTGAAAGATGAGGAAAAATGTGCCAAAAGAATACATTCCTATCTATTAGGCATCATCATGAATCTCATCTGACAGATGAGGAAACTGAGGCCTAGAAAGGAAAAGTACTTGCCTAAAGTCATATGGGAAGGAAATGGCAGGGACTGTTAGCAGTCTCTTGTAATCTGTTTCCCTTTTTTCTGAGTAACAAATCCCAAATTTTAGCAGGGCACATGGCCTCATTCCCAGCCTACCTTGCAGCTAGGTGTGGCCATGGGTAGAGGCTTTGGACAATGGTAAGTAAGCATAGGAGGAAAGTGAGACAGGGAAGGGATGTCCCCCACCTCCTGGTGGCTGGAGCTGGACAGAGTGCTAAAGGCTACCTTGCATGGTGAGGGTGAGGCACCCTAGAAATGGCCAAGCCTGGGCCCTACAGAAATCTGTGGCAGTGCAACACCAGCCTGAGGCTGCCCAGCCCAGGAATTTTTGCCTTGTGCGTTTAAGTCATTGTTAGCTGGGTTTTCTGCCACATGAGGCCGTACCAAGCCCAAGTCCAATTTGGATTACTGCAGTTGGCACTGTAGTAATGACGGAACGCACAGAATTTGGATAACTGTGGTTGGCACTGTAGTAATGATGGAAGGCACAGTCTGCGGAGGGCTCGCTCTGTGCCTGATGTGTTCTACGTACAGTATTTCACGTGATCCTCACTGTTGCCCCAGGCAGTTGGCACAGCTGCTGTCCCTGTCTGGTAGACAAAATAACTGGGGAGTCAGAGATGATCCCAGGCCACACCGTGAGCAAGTGACAGGGCAGGACTTGAGCTCTACTTCCTGATTCTAAAACCTGAGTGGGTCCCCCCGCAAAGCCACAAGGCCCTCCATTGCTCCTTTTAGAACAGAGAAAGGGGTGGGGATCTGGTAGGAGGCACCTACCCTCATATGCCTTGGCTGCGTTGACCAGGCTGGACCACTCGAGGCCAGCAGCTGTGTCGGGCAGTGGCATCATCCCAGGGTCAAGGCGCCGCAGAGGTCGGTCCCGCCCATCAGCCAGTGATAGCTCTGAGGCCGAGATGGTGGCTTGATTGGGGGGAAAGTGGAGATGGAACAGATGAGCATGGCAACACAGAGAGAGAAGTGAACAGATACATTATTATGCTTTTTTGAAGATGCTAAGTGCCAGGGAAATCTGCAATAGGGTAAGGGGTGGGAATGCCAGCTGGTCATGTAATGACTTTAAACAAGGTGCTAAGGGACACCTGGCTGAGATGACATTTGGATAAAACTTTGAAGGAGAGCAGGGAGTGGGCCAGGGGATGCCTGGGGGAAGAGCATTTGGGCAGAGGGAACAGCAAATGCTAAATCCTGAGGCAGGAACGCACCTGTGAGGTCTAAGGAACACTGAGGCTGGGACAGAGTGAGCCAGGGACACAGTGAGTGAGGGAGAGAGGTGACACAGACAGATCACACAGGGTCTCGTGGGCCCTGATGACTCTGTCCTTTGACCCTGAGTGTGATGGTACCTCAAGAAGGTCCCTAACTGAAGTGTTCACAGGCTCTCTCTGACTACATGTGGGGACATATTGTATCTCTGTGTGTGTGGCAGGGCGGGGCTGGAGGACAGCTAGGAGGCTGCAGCCGTGATGCAAAAGGGAAAAAATGAGGATGGACAGGACCAGGGTGTGGCCAGGGTGTGACCAGGGTGGGACAAGGGTACACATTCTGAGTCTACTTTGCAGAAGGAGCCAAGAGACTTTCCTGAGGAACAGAATGTTAGACCAAGAGAAGGGTCCAAGATGGCATCAAGGTGCTGGCCTGTGCCGGCCCGATGGAGCTGGCTCTGAAATGGGGAAGGCTGGGGCAGGGTGTCAGAAGTATGTTTCTGGCGATGTTCAGTGGAGATGCCATTGGGTACCCACAGCAGACAGTGGGAGGAGCTGGCCACAGGAGCCAGGAGCCGAGGGAGTATCAGAGTATAGACAGAAACGTGGGCTGCCAGTGTCTGGATGGCATTTAGAGGTAGTAGGGTCACTGTGGGGAGACCTGGTGGACTTAGGCATGGTGCGCCAGGTAGAGACAGGCTCCTGATGTCTCAGTGCCTTAGAAGTGACAGCATAAGCAATGGCACCAGCACTACTGAGAGAGTCCCACGCCCAGGCTTAGGGTGCTGGGCCATGGCTCAAAAACTCTTGATGCTTGGCTAACAATCCCTTGTTCCCTGGGTGACAGCCAGGTCTCCACCATTAGACCCCCCGTGAAGCTCACGTGCACCCAGATCCTTTGCCCTAGATGACCCGACCCTGATAACCTCTAGCCTTTGACCCCACTTCCCAACTCCCACCCACTCCCAGGGTGCCCAGGCTCACATTTCTTCTCTGGGAAGCCATTGCCAGTGGTGGGGGTGGGGGTGGGGCCGGGGCCGGTGCCAGGCGAGTGGGGGTGCTGGTGCTGGCGACGGGCAGGCAGCGTGCTGGAGGGGAAGGCGCAGGTGCTGGTGAACAGTACGTCGCTGGGCAGCCCCGGCTCCAGACTGGCAGGGCTTGCAAAGCCGGGCTCTCGGCGCCCACTGCACAGGCTCTCATCAGACAGTGTCCGCTGCAGGCTCTTCTGTGGGGACTGCTGTGGGATAAGGCAAGACGGGAGAGGGTGTCACAGCCTGGCCTGTAGTGACGGCATCAGAGATGGCCACAGATGTCCTGGACACCTGTGATGCGTCCCTACCCATCCAGCATCTAATTCTACTTCCTTTCAGATGAAAGCGGCTAATTTACCCGTGGGGACCCCCACCCCAAATCTTCCTTCCTACCACAAGCTCCAGGAGGGACCCATGCCCAGGCCTGCCTGGTTGGGGAAGGCAGCGGGACCTGTGGGTGGGGGACACTAGGGTGCCTGCCTGACAGCGAGGCCAGTCGGGGAGGCAGGGCGGGAGGGAAAGAGCAGCAGATGCAGCAGAGGGTCCTAGGTAGTGCTGCTCCTGCTCTCCTCTCCTTGGGTAATAAGAGCTGAATTTCCCCTGGGAGGCCCTGCCTGCTCCGTTCTTCGTCCATGTGGTCTGGAGGGGGATGGGGGCTGCGTCTATCCTGGACTGGAGGAGGAGGACTCAAGATCCAGGTCTTTCTGGTCATATGAGGTACTTTAGTACTGAAAACATTCCACATGCCTGCCTAGGCTGGTTTGTCCATTTACTTAGAGGAAGGGGCTCATTGTGTCACCCAGGCAGGAGTGCAGTGGCATGCTCCTTTGAACTCCTGGGCTCAAGTGATTCTCCTGCCTCAGGCCCCTAAGTAGATGGGAGGACAGGTGTGAGCCACCGCACCCATCTAGGCTGGTGAAACTGCAATTCTAACCTCGCCCAATTTGGTGTTTTTCCTCCCAGCCTTGATTCCACATCCACCAAGAGAGGCCTGGCAGATACCGAAGGCTAAGGACATAGGCAGCGGCTGGAGCGAGTGCAGGGAACGCCGGCCCCTTCCATACCCCTGCCCTCCCGCCTGCCTTCCCAGTTCTGCAACTGTCAGGGGCTGGTCCTGGCAGCACTATGTACCCCTGTGTCTCTCTCCTGCTCTGGCCCCAGGTTGTCCATGATAATGAGTTTTTTCAGGTCGTCCTCAATGGTGGATTTGTAGTTCTTCCGTGGCGACCGGAGGTCTCGGAGGGATGCCCTTAACCGCGGCTGCCCGAAGACATTTTTTGTGTTCGTGTCCACCTGCCTAGAACGACAACATCAGGGGTCAGAGAGCTTAGAGTCAGAGGGGAGGCTTGAAGCTGTTCAGGTTCACAAAGGCCAGTGCCACTAAGTGAATGGCTGCAGCCTTCTCCACTTCACCTGGCCAGAGGGTGACAGAAGAGAGACTTGGTTTCTTCTTTCTACTCACTTGTTCCCCATATATCCCTGGAACCTGCTTGGAATCTACTCTGTGCCGTGCTGGGGACACAGGAGTGAACACAGTGCCAGCAGCTTGTAGCAGAGACTGACACTGAATGTGAGCAGGGAGAGAGACCCCATATGTGAGGGAGGGACAAACGCTGTGAAGAAACACAAAGCTGGGTAGAGGATGGGGACTGAAGGGGACGAGGGAATAAAAAGGAAGGGAAGGAAGGAGGAAAGGAGGAAAGGGAGAGGGAAGAGGAGGGGAGAGGAAGGGGGAGGGGAGGGAGGGAGGGAGGGAGGGAAGACAGACAGACTCCACACAGAAGAGCCTTTAGATGGAGGGAAGAGCAAGTGATGAGGCCAGGAGGGAGGTGAGTGGCAGCAGGTGTGGTCTGGGGATCATAACTGGGAACCTCAGAGTGTTCTGAGCAGGCCACGTGCACTGAGAGATCACTTAGGGTGCTGGGCTGAAAACTGGCCCCTGTGGGAGTGAGGACCAGGGTAGGGTAAGGGAGATGGTGAAGAAGCAGAGGTAGCCGCCGAGGTGAGAGGACAGTAGCCCTGACAAGGGAGCTTCCAGCCCCAGAAGGATGGGGTGTCGCAGAGAGAAGCCCGAGGTGGGGGACCTGGCCCCTGGGGGCAAGTGCTGGGCAGCTGGCAGTGAGCCTCTAGCCTGCGTGCTCCAGGGCTGGTCACCCCATCTCCTGAGCCTCACATAGGACAACAGAGTTCACATGTCATGGTGGCAGGGAGGACCAGAGACCAGGCTTGGGAACCTGAGTGGGGCCAGCTGTCTCTTGGCTGTTACCACCCCCAGTTTTCTTTCTTTCTTTCTTTCTTTTTTTGAGATAGAGCCTCAAGCTGTCACCCTGGATAGAGTGCCGTGGCATCACAGCTCACAGCAACCTCCAACTCCTGGGCTCAAGCGAGTCTCCTGCCTCCGCCTCCCAAGTAGCTGAGACTACAGGCGCCTGCCACAACGCCCGGCCATTTTTTGGTTGCAGCCGTCATTGTTGTTCGAACCCGCCAGCTCAGATGTACATGGCTGGCACCTTAGCCCATTGAGCCACAGGCGCAGAGCCTCTTTCTTTTTTTTTGACACAGAGTCTCACTTTATTGTCCTCGGTAGAGTGTCCTGGTGTCATAACTCACAGCAACCTCAAACTCCTGGGCTCAAATGATTCTTTTGCCTCAGCCTCCCAAGTAGCTGGGACTACAGGAACCTGCCACAACATCTGGCTATTTTAGAGACAAGGTCTCGCTACTGCTCGGGCTGGTTTCCAACCTGTGAGCCCAGGCAATCCTCCCAGAGTGCTAGGATTATAGGCATCAGCCACCGTGACAGGCCACCCCCACTTTTCTGCTGGGCTTCCTATTCCAGAAGGTGGCCTGTAAGCCAGGTCACTCAGATCTTTTCCCTTTCTTCTTCAGCATTCCCAAAGCTGCTCCTGCCGTGCCTTCCAGAACACTCAGTGGTCTAACGGGCATCGAGGACCAGCCTTGGGTTAAAAAGGGAGCCTAGAAGGTGGACAGGCCTGGGTCTGAGTCCTGCCTCTGCCTGTCCTCTGCCTGTGGGAGGCTGGGCAAGTCTTACCACCTCTCTGACCCCTAGTCGCTCATCTGGAACACCCGTGACCTCAGTGTTGTCATGATGTTTGCTGCTAAGTCCCTGACTGTCCCTGACGCAGAGCAGGTTCTTGCTGCACACGCCCCTCCCTGCTACTCAGCCCTCTGCCACCTCGGCTGGGATGCTGGGCTCTGCACATTGTCACCCATGGCTCCAGAGCTCTCTCTCAGTCTAGGCTGGTCACCTGGGGCCCCCTGTCCCTCACTCAGTGCCCCAGGGTTAGGCTGACTTCTGCTTCCTCTTGTCTTCCGATTCCGGCCTAGTCTTTGGGTTCAGGTCTTATGTCTCTGGTGAAAACTAGGGCCCTGTCCTGAGGTCACCACCCTCCAGGAAAGAAGTAGCTACACCCACAGATGCATCATCCCCGTGCCCCAGGCACCATCCCGAGGGCCCTCTGAGGACTAACAGGTTAAATCTATGTAGCAGCCCTCAGAGGGAGCCACTATTACTATTACCCCCATCATACAGATTGGAAACTGAGGCACACACGTTAAAGTAACTACATAACATTGGCACTGCCTTTGAGCCGGTCATTCTCTTATTAAATACGTTATCCTTTCATCTTTCATGCGATTGTGTATCTTTGCCTATTACATGGCAGCAGGACATGAACCACGACAGAGCCAGGCCTGTCCTCTCCGGAACATGCACGAACATTTGATCCTCACCACAGCCGGGTGTGTTGAGGACTACGTGTACCCAGAATCCTGGAAATGGCAATTAAGGCACAGAGGAGTTAAGCCACTTGTCCAGAGGCTCACAGAAAGGGAGTGGGAGTCAGAATTCAAACCGAGGCCACCGGGCTGCAGAGCCCACAGGTGCCCCCGCCAAGCCTGACGGCCATGTTTCTATCACAGAGCTGGTGCAGAGAGGTGTACACTATGTGGAGCTTGATCACATTTGATAAAAAAATACGCTTCTGTGTGCAGAAAATTATGAGCAATGATCACCTCTGGGAAATAGGTAGAGAAATGAGACTTCCACTTCTCATTTGATACCCTTCCCAACCGTCTGAATTTATTTTACTATAATCAGATGTTATAATCATAATAATAAAAACTAACTTAAAAAAGGCTGACACCTGGACTTCAGTATCTTGTCATTTAAGCAAGAAAAAAGAGTCTTTGAACCCAGAGAAGAACTAAGAAGTCTTGGCTCCCGAGGGTTTTAAAGTCTGCATTATCTTTCTCTCTCTCTCTCTCAGCCGCCAGGCTAGGGATTGTAACAAAGGAAGGACGAGAGGGTGGTGAGATTTTTTTCTTATCAGGTCACACTTTTCCTCAAATTAGAATTCCGGGTCTAGGTAATGTTAGCTCTGCCAGTATCAGGGAAGTAGATTCTCTGGGCAAATTAAAACCTTTAGATCCAAAAGAGAAAAACAGAAAGAGAGACAGACAGACGAAAACACACCAAAGGGTAACTGTGGAAGCCAGCGGAGATGGCCCCTTGCCTTTGATGTTGGCATTTCCCAGAATCCCCTGCATAGGGGCGCGTGACTCGGAGTGGGGCCCACGGAGCATCTGGAAGGAGCCCATTGTGCTCGTCTCCTGTGGTGAGGAAGCAGGGCTGGCTGTCACCAGTCCCTGGCTGGAAAGGTGCACTGTCCACAGGCTCTACTCCTGAGAGGTGGGGACAAAGATCTGCTCCCCAGGAGTCTTACTTCTGCAACTGTGTCCTTTAGAAAGGCCCACAGGGACCACGTATGTGGTGCCATGTGCCCGGGATGTGTCCTGGGTCCAGTGATGGTGCAAATGCAAGAGCCTCCACCAGGGGAAGGGCCAGGCCAGCCCTGGCTCCCCAGAACACCATCCCAAAGGAGTGAGGCTAACCCACAGGGCATAGGAAAAAAAGAAGTAGGTGTGCATAGTGTGAAAGCATTTTTTAGAAAACTTACACATAGCCTAGTATACATATACTGGACTCTGTACCAAACTCTTGTTTCTGAGGGAGGATCTGTGGGGGGCTTCACTTTCTAAACACGTTCTCACCACAGCCCACGAAATCCAACAAAATCCTCCTTGTCCACTCTCTGCCCTCATCTCCCGCTCAGGCCTCCCAACAATACACTGGGCACACGCCCGCCTCAGGGCCTTTGCACTGGCCGTCCCATTTGTCTAGTGTCCTCCCCAGCATCCCGGTGGCTATCAGCTTTCTCATCATTCTAGTTTGGCTCCAATATCACCTCCACAGAGGGACCTCCCCTGACCACTTGGTTGACCTACTGTGACCCAGGCGGCTTACTTTGCGCCCTCCGAGCCCAGGTGCCCTCTACCAGGCCATCGTGCACTCCAGCTTCACTGCCCTCATCTTGTCACGACTGTCCTGTGTGTCTGCTTTTGCCTTCCTTCCTACCTCCCTTCATGTGCAGTGTTGGGGTCTACCCTCTGTAGGCTCTCAAAAGTAGTTAAGTGAAGGGCTGGGCAGGGTGGCTCATGCCTGTAATCTCAGCACTCTGCAGGGCCAGGTCTGGTGGAGTGCTTGAGCTCAGGAGTTCGAAACCAGCCTGAGCAAAAGCGAGAGAGTGCTCTACTAAAAAATAGAAAAATTAGCCAGGCATTGTGGCTGTAATCCTGGCACTCTGGGAGGCTGAGGCAGGTGGATTGCTTGAGCTCACAAGTTCAAGACCAGCCTGAGCAACAGCGAGACCCCATCTTTAAAAAATAGCCAGGCCTTGTGGCGGGTGCCTATAGTCCCAGCTATTCAGGAAGCGGAGGCAGGAGGATCACTTGAGCCCAAAAGTTTGAGATTGCTGTGAGCTACAACGATGCCATGGCAATCTACCCAGGGTAACAGAGTGAGACTATGTCTCAAAAAGAAAAAGAAAAAAAAAATAGGTAAGTGTGTATCACACAGGACCAACCTTCCTCCTGACCCCTCTCCCTCCCTCTTACGAGTTGAAGTGACTTATATAAAACCAAAAAAAAAGTATAGGGACACTTAAAAAAAAAATTAAGCCAGAAGAACACAAATATTCCTTTCCTGCTCTATTTTATTTCTGTTCATTTGCTAAAATCACCTTCCAGCTCCCAGGACCTCTAGTACCATAATGGAACACTGCTAATTCTACAGAGGAAGGCTGGCTCACTAGAAGAAATTATACTAGAACCTTCTGCTGTGATCCTCAAATCTGTACCTGTCTCATTTACTGCAGCCTCTGTGGCCTGATCTCATTAGAGGGCTGCATGATGAAACTCAGTCTGGAGAGTCAAACTGACCATTTTTGCTCTTACTGTCTTTCTTCTGGAAGAATTTTCCAATGTAACTTGCAAATTCCATATAATAATTAATTAATTAATTAATTTTTTAAAGACAGAGTCTCGCTTTCTCTCCCTTAGTAGAGTGCTGTGGCATCGTAGCTCAGCAACCTCAAACTCTTGGGGCTCAAGTGATCCTCTTGACCCAGTTTTTTCATTTTTTTGAGACAGACTTTCACTTTGTCCCCCTGGGTAGAGTGCTATGGCATTATATCTCACAGCAATCTCAAACTCCTGGGCTCAAGTGATTCCCTTGCCTCAGTCTCCTGAGTAGCTGGGACTACAGGTGCCCACCACAACACCTGGCTATGTTTTAGAGACGGGGTCTTGCTCTTCCTGGTCTTGAACTCATGAGCTCAAGCAATCCTCTTGCCTTAGCTTCCCAGAGCGCTAGGATTATAGGTATGAGTCACCGCACCCGGCTAGTGTTTTCATTTTTAGTAGAAATGGGGTCTTACTCTTGCTCAGGGTGGTCTCAAACTCCTGAGCTCAAGCAATCTGCCCACTTCAGTCTTCCAGAGTAGTAGGATTACTTACAGTCATGATCTATTGTGCCTGGCCCCATGCAATAATTAAAATGGCATTAATTCCAGGTATAAAAAACAAAGTGATACAGATGGGCTTGTACAACTCCAGTATCTTTCCTTTTTCTCCAGATCTCTGGTTTCTATAATTGTCAAAACCTAATAATCTCCAGGGATAAATGGGCTACTCTACAACTGTTAATAAGAATGAATACAGGGATACTGAGCCATTGCCAACAGATTTCAAGAGCAAGAGTGAGTGAGAAAGGCAAAGGTATGTGAGCAAGAGGCAGCCACATGGGTAAATATAGTCACAGGGGTGCCAGGGAGGCTCACACAATCACGTATGCTCAGCTGACTTTGGAACATTTCTGGAAGGACTTAGAAGAAATGAAACAACAGTTGCTTCTGGGGAGGGAGCAGGATGGCTGGGGGCCAGGGAAGAAACAGAGACCTGTTTTCCACTGCAAACCCTGTTGTACTATTTGGGTTTTCACCATGCTTATGTTTTACCTTTCAAAACATAACCGAAAAAAACAATCCTTAAGGTTCTGACCAATGGCACTGAACATATACTCTCTGATTTGTCTGTGCTGTCTAAATTTGAATTTTGCTATGTTGGAGAGTTAAATTACTTATATTAGAAAATGAAAGAAAGACAGACAAATTACAAAGAAGGCTCTGCAGTTAGGACCTGGACAAAGGTAACTCCTTTTCCCTGTGACAGGCGAGCTGGAAGTACAAGGCAACCAGTGGGTCAAACCTCACTGGGCCTGATCCCAGCTCACTCGGAGCTCTGGCCTCCAATTGGGGTGGCTCCCTCAGGACTGGGTTAATTAAACTAATTAGCACTGCTGTCGGCCTGTCTGAGCTGGAGGTTCTGCCAGCATAGCTGGCAAAGATACTTGCCAGGTCTACACCCCAGGTGGCAGGATGTTTGTTCCTGGAAGGATGGCTTGGAGAGGCCAGCAGCTGAGAGGTGGGCCAGCCCTGCTGTGGGAACAGGGGTGGGAGTTCAGGGTGGGGTAGGGTGGTTGGAAGACAGACCTCCCTATTCCCTCTGTGGATGCACTGAGCCGGACCTTGACGCCCTAAATCCAAAGAAGGAGGGAGCCCACATGCCAGGTGTCAACCATTAGATGCAGGGTCCATCAGCCCAGCCAACCATGACTGAGCACTTGTTTATGAGCTCACTGAATTCTCACATCCCCTCTAGGGTGTACACATTCCTTTCTTCTCCTTTCGTGGCTGGGGAAACAAAGACATAGTGAGTTGAGGACTCTCAGAGCCACATCTGTCTGGCGCTGCGAGCAGCCCCAGGGTTTGCTCTGCTCTGGATGGAAGCAGCATTCACCATGCAGCTCTGGGCGGCAGGAGCCCTTGCCCTGTGGCCAGTGTGTTTCACATGTGACTGGTGGTAGCCATGAGAGGCAGGTGCTCACACCACTCATTCTACAGCGTCGGCTCCAATACCGAAAGAGCTGGGAAGCAAACTGAGGCTGTTCCACTCACAGGGCTATGTTCTTTTTTTTTTTTTTTTTTGAGACAGCGCCTCAAGCTGCTGCCCTGGGTAGAGTGCTGTGATGTAACAACTCACAGCAACCTTAAACTCTTGGGCTTAAGCGATTCTCTTGCCTCAGCCTCCCGAGTAGCTGGGACTACAGGCGCCTGCCACAACGCCCTGCTATTTTTAGGTTGCAGTTGTCACTGTTGCTTAGCAGGCCCGGGCTGGTTTCGAACTTGCCACCCTAGGTGTATGTGGCCAGTGCCCTGCTGACTGAGCTATAGGCGCCTCCATCTTTTGTTTTTCTTTTCTTCATTTTTTTTTTCTTTTCTTGTAGAGACAGAGTCTCACTTTATCACCCTCGGTAGAGTGCTGTGGCATCACAACTCACAGCAACCTCCAACTCCTGGGCTTAAGTGATTCTCTTGCCTCAGCCTCCCGAGTAGTGGGACTACAGGTGTCTGCCACAACGCCCAGCTTTGTTTTTCTTTTAGAGACAGACTCTTACTCTGTTGCCTTGGGTAGAGTGCTGTGGTGTTATCATAGCTCACAGCAACTTCAAACTCCTGGGCCCTTCTGGGGCATGTGCTATGGTACCCACAGCACACAGATTCTCCACCCTTCACCAGCTCACTCTGTCTTTTATTTGACAAATACAGAACACAGTACCCAAATAGAAATGAGAGATTGTTTTCTCCAAGTAATTATTCCTCAAGAAATTTTAAGTCACTGCCTTGGGTGCAAGTGGCTTTTACTTGAGTCTCTCAAATGATTGGATGTGCTGCTTCTAGTGGGTGACCCTGGATCTAACTGTGCCTCAGTTTCCTCATCTGAAAATGGGGGTAAGGACAAGATCCCTGTTGTGGGGTTGCCAGGAAGATCAAGGGGGCCAGGTCTACACAGCCTGAGTGGGGCAGCCAGGCTATGCAGTGGCACGGTGGCACTCCCTGTGCTGGCTACAGTCACTTTCATTCCTGCAGGGGGCACACAGCCTCCGCCAGTGCAGGTTGTGGATGTGTTAGGGGGCCTGACCAGAATCAACCGAAAGAAGGCAAAGACATCTAACGGACAGTTTCCGCAATCATTCCAGGGGAACAAGCTCATAGCATGTGGTGATCCTGTGGGAACAAATTACAAAACCAATGATCATCACATCTGGAGTAATAAAACTTCAACCAAATCAGTGAATTTAGGCAAGCAACCCAACTGTTCTATACCTCAATTTTCTGTCACCTGGAAAATGGGATGCAAAGTGCTACACCTCATTGTTTTGTAGCAAAGATTAAATGCTTTAATGTAGCCAAAGGGCTTATAATGCGGAGTGTTGATAAATGTAAGGAAGAAAGTTACATAAATAAGTTTTTATGGGTGGTGCCTGTGGCTCAGTGGGTAGGGTGCTGGCCCCATATACTGAGGGTGGCAGGTTCAAACCCGGCCCTGGTCAAACTGCAACAAAAAATAGCCGGGTGTTGTGGTGGGCACCTATAGTCCCAGCTACTTGGGAAGCTGAGGCAAGAGAATTGCCTAAGGCCAGGAGTTGGAGGTTGCTGTGAGTTGTGATGCCACAGCACTCTACTGAAGGCGATAGAGTGAGACTCTGTCTCTAAGAGAAAAAAAGAAAAAAAGTAAGTTTTTGTGCCTTGGGATACAATTTCCAAGCAACTGCATTATACACAGATTAAAAAACAAAACAAAACAAAACAAGTTTAATCTCAAATGGTTAGCTAGAAGTGAAAATGATGTTTTCTGGAAAACTAGGTTGGATGACTCCAAAGTGCCTCTAACAATGATGAAGACACTATCTCCAAAATGCTCATGGAGAGTTTGAATGAAACAGCTTCAAGAAATGGAAGTGTATAGACAACAGCAACAATTCAAAGCTAATATTTTATATACGTGATTTCAAAAATGTTCCTGCAATTAAATTAATAAATATTGTAAGGAACCATGAAACTCTTTCACTTATGTTCCCAAATATTTTATATACCTGGTTTACATGTTTACACAAATACACACTGATAAAGAGCCATCTTCAGAAGGCTTGTCAATGTATTTGGGGGGGGCGACCCAGCTCAACACGTAACACAACACCCCTGCTCTTGGCACAGACGAGCTTTCTTCAGAGAGGCTCTTTGAGCACCCACACGAGGCTCAGCTGTCCCACTGACCCTAGGCTTCTTCCCTTCTGCAGCCTCTGTCCCAGCAGAGGTGCTGCATTATGTGTTAAACTGGGCTCCCCACCATCCCTATGTTGAAGTCCTAATCCCCAGAATCTCCAAATATGATCTCATTTGGAAACAGGGTCTTTCCAAGTTCAGTCAGGTCATGAGGATGGAACCTTATCCAGTATCGCTGATGTCCTATCCAAAAAGGGAAAGGTGGACACAGAGTCCTGCACACAGCGGGACACCACACGAAAAGGAAGGAAGAGACTGGACTGCTGCCTCTACGTGCCAGGGAACACCAAAGACTGCACACAACCTCCAGATGCCAGCAGAGGCCTCAGCCAGTTCTCCCTTGCAGCTCTCTGAGGGAAGCAGCCTGTGATGCCTTCATCTCAGACTTCTGGCCTCCAGACGGTGGAACGGTACCTTTCTATTGCTTAAGCCACTTGGTTTGTGGTGCTTTGTTATGGCAGCCCTAGAAAGCTAATACAGGTGGGTAGGAGAGAGTCTGTGGTGGGGGTGGGGACCCGGGCAGAAGGAGCAGCATCCACAGGGCAAGGGCTGCCAGGGCTGTGGGTCATGGGGGGGGCATAGTGGGCTTCACAGGGCCAGACCCTCCAGCCACACTGCAAATAGGAGCTTACAGCACCACTGTGGGATTGCTGTGAGGGAACGGGAAATTGACAGCCCACGTGTTCACTGACTGAGCACCACTGTATGCCAAGCAGGTCACAAGTACCTTGTCACCAAGACAGTGGCAACTGGTTTCCCGTGGGAGAAATGGGCAGTGGAACAGAGTTCAATGACACAAAACGACAGCAGGGGCCACCTAAGGCTGGGAAGGCCCGTCTGAGGGGGCAGCATTAGATGGGGCCCTGGTAGAGCTGGTACACTCTGGAGAATGGGCCTTCCAGGCCTAAGAGAGCCATGTAGAGGCCCCGAGGTGGGCCAGTGGGTGAGATGGAGGGGCAGCCAGAGGTATGTGGCCAGAGCAGAATGGCAGGGATGGGGACAGGGGAGTAAGGGCAGACAGCTCAGGGGCAGATCACACAAGGTCTGGTGGCAGTCTGGCAAAGAATGTGGTGCCTGGACAGAATTTAGCTCAGTGAATAAGAGCCTTGTCAGTAATCCTGGGAGCAGCAAGATGCTGCAGGTTTACAAAAAGAAAATTGATGAAACCTGGCAAGATGGCTCATTCCTGTAATCCTAGCACTCTGGGAGGATGAGGTGGGAGGATCTCTTGAGCTCAGGAGTTTGAGACCAACCTGAGCAAGAGCAAGACTCCATCTCTACTAAAAATAGAAAAACTAGCCAGGTGTTGTGAGGGGCGTCTGTAGTCCCAGCTACTCAGGAGGCTGCGGCAGGAGGATCACTTGAGCCCAAGAGTTTGAGGTTGCTGTGAGCAATGACACTAGGGAACTCTACCCTACCCAGGGTGACAGAGTGAGACTCTGACTCAAAAAAAAAAAAAAAAAAAAATCTAGTTTTCAGAGTCCCCTCCGGCTCTTAGTGAGGCGTGAACTGGATTCTCATTTTGAGTTTAGTGCTTTCGCCTGCCAGCATCTCTGGAGACACTTTCTGTCTCCTGACAAATCTCCCCCTCCAAGCTCTGTGTCACCCACAAATTTTAGTGCCCCTATCCAGGTCATGAAAGAAGACGTGACAAAGAATAGAATGGAGGAAGGCAAAGACCCCTCACCCAAGAAAACATAAGCCTTGGGCCAGGCTCTAGGCTCTGATTCAGGCTCCATCCCTCACCAGCTGCATGACCCTGGATCTCAGCTGTCTGGTCTGTAAGATGGGGAGAACAGGTCTACCTCATGGAGCTGTTGTGAGGATTCAGTGAACTAATTAACATAAAAGAACCTAGAGGTTGGGTACAGTGGCTCCTGCCTATAATCTCAGGATTTGGGAGGCTGAGGCAAGAGGATTGCTTGAGGCTAGGAGTCCAAGACCAGCCTGAGCAACACAGTGAGACCCCATCTCTACAAAATATAAGAAAAGGAAAAAAAAAAAAGGAAAGAAAAATAGAAACCAAACTTAAAACTGAGCCTGGCATACGGTGAGCACGCAGTACATGCGAGGTAGCATATCTTCCAACTAAAAAACAAAATTCTTTTTTTTTTTTTTGAGATAGGGTCTGGTGCTCTGTCACTTGTGTAGTGGTGTCATAGCTTACTGAGACCTTAAACAGTAAGCTCTCGCGATCCTCCTGCCTCAGCCTCCTAAGTAGCTGGGACTACAGGTCTGTGTCATCATGTCTGGCTCATTTTTTCCTACTGTTTTGTAAAGATAGGGTCTTTGTCTGAGACTGGTTTCCAGCTCCTGGCCTCAAGCGATCTTCCTGCCTTGGCCTCCCAAAGTGCTAGGACTATAGGTGTAAGCCACTGCTCGGGACAAAACCTTTCTTAAATGCACACTACGTTCCTCTTTCACTTTAAAGCAAAATGCCTCAAAGGGGCTCATGCAACTGTTTCACTTCTGCCTTACTTTTCTGTCTGAACCCTTGACAGACCTCCAGGAGGCTCACTCCTGTGCTCTTGGGCTCATCTGATCTGACCTCTGGTGGCCCAACAGCCCGGGCACCCAGGTTCCCCACCCTCACCTGGGGCAGCACCTTGGTTCAGGGCTTGGCTGAGGTGTCTCTCTCCAACCACACTCCCTGACACAAACTGACAACACCCACAATTCTCTCTCCAGCCTGACCTCTCCGCTGGACTCCAGGCTCCTCATCCGCTGGCCTCCTCCACGTCTCTGCCTGGAGGTCCTATCGCACGCCAGCTGTAAAGCTTCCAGAATTGAGCTCCTGTGCTTTCCCCTCGGTCTGCTCCTCACTCAATCCCTGGCGCAGCGCAAGGCACATCTATCCCTCAGGCTTCAAGACACTGTCATCTTCAACCTCTTTCTCTCTGTCTCTCACACACACACACCCATCCAACCTGCCAGCAAACCCAGGCTGCTCCTGTTTCAGACACAGTCTCTCCGGAACCCGCCCCCTTCTCACCCTCACGCCCTCCACCCTGCTCCCGCCCCCACGTCTCTGCCTGGACCATGACAGCAGCTCCTCCCTGCTCCTCACAGGCAGCTCCCCACATGCAGCCACAGCGACCCTGTGAATACCCAATTTAGATCACGTCCCTCCCCCTCTGTCCCACACCTTCTATCTCACTTCCAGGAGATACCAAAGCCCTTACACGTGGCCCATGAGACCCTCCATGATCCATCCCCACTGCCTCTCTGACCTCATATTCCCTCTGCTTCCCCCTACTTGTCTAGCCACCCCAGCCTTCCTCCCACAGGACAATCGCAGTCCTGCCTCAGGGCCCCTTGCAGTTGCTATTCCCTCTCCCTGGAACATTCTTGGTCTGGATACCCACAGTACCAACCACCACCTGACCCACTGCACGCTTTTCTTATTCACTCTATTCACTGTCTGTCGCTCCACCGGGAATGCCAGCTCCCCAAGAGTGGGGCTCTTGTCCATCCCATTTGTAGCTGTATCCCCACTGTGTGGGTGAGGCAGCGCCCTCTTTCTGCCCCAGAGACACCCCGGCCTGGCTCTGGGTGCACATCCAGCTACTTACTTCTTTGGGTCAGTGAAGGGGAGCGGCCGTGCGGGTGGCTCCTCCGCTCTCTTCCACCCCGTTGGGTGCTTATTCCGCACAGGCTGCTTGGAAAAGAAGGACTTGGGGACGGAGGCGGAGAGCTGGAAGGCGCTGGACTGGGCCAGCTGGGAGGGCCGAGGAGTCTCTGTGCTGGCAGTTTTGTAAACCTGAGCGGGGTAGCCAGCCCTCGAGCCCATGTCACTGCAAAGCAAAAATGAAAGAGATAAAAAATCCCCCCCACACTTGGCAAAACAGAGCTACTGAAATTTACTCTTGGGAATCAAAAAAGTTCATTTACACAAGAGAGACACAAATATACTCCTTCTGTGGAAAATTCCAACAATACAGAATCCTATCTAGAGAAAAGGGAAAGTGACCTGCACAGGACCCAATTTCACCCCAGAAGTGGCCTGCTAGTATATTCACTTCCTCTGTGGAAATCTGAAAAAGTCAGCGCTGGTCTCCTTGGTACAATCCATGCAGCAGAGGTGGGGGCCTCATCTGCCCACTCATCTCTACAGGCAACCATGGCTTACAGTTTGCTAGATTTCCTTCTTAACCTTTTCCTATGTATCAAAAACATATATATGGAAGGCCAGACACAGTGGTTGATCCCTGTAACCATAGCACTCTGGGAGACCAAGGTGGGTAGGCTGCTTAAGATCAGGAGTTTGAGACCAGCCTGAGCAAAAATGAGACCCCCATCTCTACAAAAAATAGAAAAACCAGCTGGACATGTGGTGGGTACCTATAGTCCCAGCTACTCAGGAGGCTGAGGCAGGAGAACTGCTTCAGCCCAAGAGTTTGAGGTTGCTGTCAACCACAATGACACCATGGCACTCTACCCAGGGCAACAGAGAGAGACTCTATCTACACAAAAATCCCCCCAAACATATGTATGTCTACAATCTGAGAAAGGGGATTATTTTGGGGGGGGGTAGGTGAGAGGATTTTGTTTTTATATAACTAGAATCATACTAATATATTGTACTGTAACTCGTAATGTTACTTTTACTTAAAAAATGTATTTTGCCATGTAGCCTATTCAAATATTTCTTGAGCATTTTTAACAATATGTCAGCTGGCTGGGCGCCTGTGGCTCAACGGGCTAAGGCGCCAGCCATGTACACCTGAGCTGGCAGGTTCGAATCCAGCCTGGGCCCGCCAAACAATGATGGTTACAACCAAAAAATGGCCGGGCGTTGTGGCGGGCGCCTGTAGTCCCAGCTACTTGGGAGGCGGAGGCAAGAGACTTGCTTGAGCCCAGGAAGTAGAGGTTGCTGTGAGCTGTCATGCCACTGCACTCTACCCAGGGTGACAGCTTGAGGCTCTGTCTCAAAAAACAAAACAAAACAAAACAAAAAAAATATGTCAGCTACAGCTAATCCCAACTCCGATTGTATGGGAAGCCCGCACACTGTACTCCAAGCCTGAATCATTGTACACAGTTATGACTCAATAAAAAATAATTAAAAATTAAAAAAAAAAACAAAAAAAAAAAAAACAAAGAAATGGAGAAAAACATCCCGATAAAGTCATTTGAACTTCTGATTCCATTCACATCTGAAACTAGCTCTATCCCTAGATTTTCCACTAATATGAGATTGTTTTAAATCCCCTCCTTTTCTTAAATAATTCATCTAGGATGGTTGTACACTTCCTTTTTACTTGTAAATAAAAGAATACTGAATGGTAAAAAAAAAAAATAAAAAATTAAAAAAAAAAACAAAAAAAAAAAAAACAAAGAAATGGAGAAAAACATCCCGATAAAGTCATTTGAACTTCTGATTCCATTCACATCTGAAACTAGCTCTATCCCTAGATTTTCCACTAATATGAGATT
>CAUYRH010070294.1:0-12160 GCA_963574655.1 Perodicticus potto
TGGTGAAACTTATTAAATGTAGAGTATCAATGTCTTTATATAGTGATTAAGAAAATGCCATGAAGGCTATCTCTCACAGTACGATCAAAATGTTTCTGATTGTATATGAAGCACATTCTGCCCTATGATTGCACCAATGTACGCAATTATGATTTAATAAAATTATTTTAAAAAATTGAATTCTTTCTAAGCTCTTTACATATCAGAAAAAATTCCTGAATTCTTGTAACATCTTCTAACCTCCTTTTAATCTCTTCATGCCTTCCTGACCTGCTCAATCCTCAGCCAGCTGTTCTGCTGAGAAGGTGCTGAGAGTGCATTCATACTCAGGTGCAGGGAGTTGCAGAGTTGGCTATATCCTTGCTTCCAGGGACATTTTTGCTTTAACAGCAAAAGTGCCTGGGTTCAAAGAAGTCTTGGGGGCACCTGAAGCAGGCAAATGTCAAAACAGATTTCCTTAGGGAGGTGCTCCTCAGCTCTCTGGGAACTGTGCTGGAGATGCCCCTGAGCCCTGGGCACGTAGATGGGAGGCTGCTAATTTGCCTGAGATGGCGAATGTGAAAGCATGTTCTAAACTATAACACAAGGCGAATGTGAGCCAGTATTGTGATCGTTATTCTTTAATAGCTGGAAATGACAATAGACTTGTAAACTTTCCTTAAAAGGTTACATATGCACAGATGCTTCTGCTGTCCTTACCAAATTATCTCACTATAATTGGAATTTCTTGAGCATCCCAGTGGGTCAGAAACAATCCTCGCACATGATACAGACACATTTGTAAAAACTAAAGGGTTAGTCCCTCCCAGGGCATTTATTCTTTTCCTCTTTCTACTACCACCTGTCCAGAGCATTTCTGCTTCAGATCCCATCTTGCATCGGAGGCAGAAACTCCAGCCTGGCCCGAGCTTTTTTTGTGTGAGAAATGATAAGAAACAGCTGTCCTCAGATTAATGCCATCATCCCTGTTAGGATTCAGCCATTCAGCTTGTGGCAGCAATTGCGTGTTAGATGAATGCCTTTCTAAATTCAATCACCCCAAAATAAATACATTTCAGTAGCCTCATTAAACAAAATTGGATGCAAGGAGAGGATGGGACTGACTGATAGGAAATGAGAAAGAAGTAGGATGTTTCAAAGCTGCACACATCCAATTGCCCTTCAGAAACCTCGTCTAGCCCCTTGTTCAGCTTTAGCATATTTAGTCAAAAAAAAAAAAAAGATGCTTATGTATGTGGTAATACTTTCTCCAAAGAGGCATCTTTTAAAAAACATTATGTAAAATAAAATATATTCTTATTGCAGGATAAGTCAGACAAAATAGGCAAATATGCAGATCTCATGTATGACATTTAGAGTATATCGTCTGGCTGTTCAGAAGATCATTCAAATATTTTATTTATTTTTACTTATTTATTTTTGAGACAAAGTCTTACTCTGTCACCCTGGGTAGAGTGTCATGGCATCGTCATAGCTCACAGCAACTTCAGACTCCTGGGCTCAAGAGATTCTCTTGCCTCAGTTTTTCTATTTTTAATAGAGACAGGGTGTCACTCTTGCTCACGCTGGTCTCCAACTCCTGAGCTCAAGCAATCTGCCTGCCTCAGCCCCTCAGAGTGCCAGGATTACAGGCATGAACCACCGCCCCCAGTCGAGATCATTAAAGTATTTTAGAGTCTAACCATATGGTAGACACTGTGTTAGATACTGAGGGGATGTTGAGTTCATTCATGTATTCATTCATCCAGTGTATACGTACTGAGACCTACGTTATGCTATGTCCTATGCTCACTGTTACAGGTATCACCATGAACCACATAGCCTCTGGTTGGAAATGGTGCTTAGACTGGGGTTTGGGATAGGATGGACACAGACAATTTTATGTACTGAGAGGTTCAATGTGCTAAGTTCCATAAGAAAGAGACAAAAAGAATCATGAGAGTTTAGAAGAGAAAGCAGTTGTTTATCTCTGTAAGGAAACAGAAAATCTTTAGGCAGGAGGCAGCACTTGGGCTGAACTTTAAAGTCTGTTAAGAGTTTTGAAGTAAAGGCCCTTCTAGGCTAAGGAAGCACTATAATGAAGAGCACACATTTTGGTGAGGGGCTAAAGGAAGCACGGAAGTAGACAGGGGAGTCGTAGATATGGCTGGACACATAGTTGACAGCACTACATGCTGTGCTAAGGAGTTTGAATTTATTCTATAGGCACTTTGGAGCCATTGCAGGAATGGTGCAATCAGAATGGTGCACTACAGCACTTGGGAGGCTGAGGCAGGTGGATTGCCTGAGCTCACAGGTTCCAGACCAGCCTGAGCAAGAGCAAGGCCCCATCTCTAAAAAGTAGCTGGGCGTTGTGCTGGGTGCCTGTAGTCCCAGCTACTTGGGAGACTGAAGCAAGAGAATCACTTAAGCCAAAGAGTTTGAGGTTGCTATGAGCTGTGATGCCATGGCACTCTACTGAGGGCGATAAAGTGAGACTCTGTCTCTCAAAAAAAAAAAAAAAGAATGGTGCACTAGGAAATTTAATCCAATGGCAGGGTAAGGACAGAAATGATTGGGATAGGAGGCTTTAGAGACAGGAGTCTAGTTAGGTGACCATTACGAAAGTTCAGGCCAGGGATAAGCAAGGGTCTAAGGTAGGATTGTGGCAAAGAAGCACTGGAGGCACAAACATTACTTATTAAAAGGGGGGAAAATCGATAAACCTGTAGATGTACATGTTTTGGGCTCACTGTATTCCTCTGGGCATTAGATTTATTTTTCTGGATTAGGAAGTGTGGGATAGAGATGAGCATGGTCCAAAGTCTCAGCAGGAAACAGAATCTGACTAAGGTGTTTCAAGAGAATCTAATGAAGGTACTACTCATAGAAGTGTGGGTAGGTCAAGGAAATCAGTAAGGGGGTTGTGAGGCATCTAGAGATTAGCGAGAGTAGGAAGTTATTAATACTTCCAAGGTGCAAGGAGAGGAAACTGGATTGCCAATTTTCAGTGAGAGCTGGAGCCATGGAGGTGGGCCATCAGCGGGTGCTATGGTCTAGGAAGGATGAAGGAAGCAGGAAAGGAATAACCCTACCTCTCTTAGTTACTGCCCTTTGATCTCCTGCTGCTTTCTTTCATTGGTCAAACTCCTCAGAAAGGTGATAGTTATAGAGATGGGCCTCTAAGGACACAGAACAGGAGGAAAAATGGGAAGATTTATGGGCAATAGGAAAAGGCAGGGCCAAAGGGAGAAAAATCAACATACAGCATTAAATTTTGTCACATTTTAGGTGATATTTAATACCTTGGTGTGGGAGCCAGGATACTAGGTCGCTGGCCCCAGCCCATGAAACTGCCAGGATGTGGACCACTGTACAGGACCCCGGTAACGCTCGGGGTACAGCTCCCCATCAGGACGAGCCAGTTGTCTTAGTCAGGCTAGAGGTGCTGGAGCGCCTCAAAGGTGCCGCAGTCAGTCTCAGTAGGAGCCTCGACTAACTTCTCCCACCACTATTCACACCACAGGTCTGGAGACTGCCAAGCAATGATGCACGTGCTCTCATGCTTTTTAACGAGACCAATCCCGTCCCCATTCCCTTATTCCCAAGGTGTTTCTTTTCAGGTGTCTCCTACATCTTGGAGCTTCTCAAAGCCTAGAGATTTCAGACAGAGGGTTTCCCTTGAAACCTGATTCCAATATGCTAGTTGTCACACATTTGATAATAAAAGCTAGTAATGAAGTATAAATAATGAAGGGTAAGGGCACATAGTTTGTTGAAACTTAATGATATTGATTCCTGCTTTGCTTACTTAGTAAGGTTATTATGAAAATGAAATGAGGTAAAGAATGAAAAACTGTTTTTTAAAATTAATATTTGTTTTTTAAAATGTAAAAGCTTTTTAGAATTAATTTTTAAAATTATTTTTAGTGAAAAATAAACTTTTCACTAAAAGATGTGAAAAGTTATTGTCATTGGGATCATTCCATTTTTGGTGCTTTCCACCTGAGCAGCACAGTGTCTGGCCCAAAGCGTTGTTCAATTGATGTTTATGGCAGTGAATGAACTTGGAATGAATTCTGTACACACACACTCTTTCATGATACATGCATGATATCTTTTGATCAGTTTTGTTACTGAGGGACACTTTTTTATCTTCTTGAACATACTATACCCTTGAATATCATGTCAGGAAAATATTAACCACCACTCAGGATTAAAATATTTGAGAAATATTTAACTTTTCTCTTCAAGGGAAACTTCCTTCATATGTTCTTGAAGTGAGACATCATTAGCAGCTTTGACCAAGTATCCCAGGTCTGAACATGGGATTCCTTAACTGAGTTTACTAGTTTGCTTTTATTGTTTTCAACAGCTGTACACACTGTGATTTGGAGGAGGCAGTAGTTTGAAAGATGAAAAGCCTTCTAAAGCTGTTTGAAATCGCTAAATCCCATGTGTGAAAAGACTCAGTTCTTATGCTGTAATTGCTTTTCTTATTCTGATCCTCAGGGATAGGCCCTAAATGAGATAATAGGCTGGTTCTGCTTCTGATACTGATGGTTCTGCCTCTGCATTCAGATCTCTGATTTTTGCGAAGTATGTTAGAAGAAGTGCAGGCAGGGAGCTCACCCTCTCTGGGAGGGTGTTTGAGGGAAGTCCTGTGTATTGCTTGCTTCATGGAGCATGGTAGATTCCTGCAGCCTCAGGAGTGCTCCCCATTTACTGGTCCCAGATATCAGCATGAATAAATGAAGCCAACCAAGCACTTCTCTCTCCTAAACTTTAGACAGTTCCTAAATCCTTGCAGGGGTGTCCAACCCATGGCCCATAGGCTGCCTACAGATCACGTGAGGATTCTTTTATTTATCTGTGGTGGTAGATATCACAAAAATTATGCACGGACTTTTTTTTTCTTTGGCTTATTGGTTTTCTTTAGTGATTGTGTATTTAATGTGTGACCCAAGACAACTCTTCTTCCAGTGTGGTGCAGAGAAGCCAAAGGCTTGAACATCCCTGGTAGAAGGTCAGCTGGCCATGGGTCCTGGGTCCTGTTTACATAATTGCTTTAAATTGCTTCCAGAGCCAAAAGGCCTGGATGCAATGTGTAAGGAGCTGAAGGAACTGTGGGTGTGGAGCATAGAGAAGAGAGAGCTGGTGTGATGTAATTTTCACTGTGCAGCCATCTCGAGTGGGGTGGGATGTCTCTCCTTGTGTCCAGAGCGGTGCCCCTCTGTGTTTGGTTGCCTGGAGGCAATGCTACTCAAAGTGTGGTCTGCAGGCCAGGCACAGTGGCTCATGCCTATAAATCCTAGCACTCTGGGAGGCCAAGGCAGCCAGATCGCTTGAGCTCAGGAGTTCAAGACCAGCCTGAGCAAGAGTGAGACCCCTGTCTCTACTAAAAATAAAAAACTGAGGCAAGAGGATCATTTGAGCCCAAGAGTTTGAGGTTGCCGTGAGCCACAATGCCATGTCACTCTACTGAGGGCGAAAAAGTGAAACTCTGTCTCAAAAAAAAAGTGTGGTCTGCAGAGCAGTAGCAGTACCTGGAAGCATGTTAGAAATGCATATTATGGGCCTCACCACATACATAATGAGTGGGCATCTTTGGGGGCCGGGGACCCTGAAATCTGCGTTTTTAGCCAGGTCCCTACAGGATTTGTGTAGCGTACAGACATTGCTTTGCAGGGGATTGCGTGCTTGTCTTCATCCCCTTTACTGTAACAGGGATCCACACGTAATTGGGCTTTTATAGTCATTGCCAGTTATTCCACCTTCCAGGGCATCTTTCCTAACTCAATTTCCCCAGTCGTTTCCTTCTGTTCCGATAGCCCTGCAGAAATATGGTCCTTTCACATTCCACTCCTCCAACTCCAGTTGGAAACTACTGTCTTTAAGGAATGGCTCCTTCATTCCAGCTCACGCCCCTTACCTCAGTTCCCCAAGCTGTAGAATTTCCCTTATCTTTGTCTTTCCTGGCTCAAGGGTCATGTTAAATACCCACGACACCTCTTTGCTTCCCCTTAAATTTTAAGATTGCTTTTTATCCTCTGCTGCCTTCTTCAATTTCTTTCTTTTTTTTATTATTGTTCTTTTATTTCTTTTTTTATTAGTCCCCTCAGAGTGGACATAGGTTATTCTTCAATTTCTGAAATAGCTCTCCTGACAAAGTTTTATTTCTTGTTCTTTTTATTTCTGGCACCTTCCCACATCACTATCCATGTAAAGTAGGATTAGAATCTTCTCCTTTTATCTCCAGTCACAGATGGGTTTTCATTTTAAACAGCTCAATTTTATTTCACCATGCCTTTACCCAAGTGGGTTACTCTCAAATCTTTTTAGTTTGGGGATGCTGGGTGATGGAGGACTCAGGTGCGATGCTAAGTGCCAGATTTTGGTTTGGAACAAATACATCCTATTCTGGCTACAAAGCAGTGAGAAGAACAGGAGATCCTTAAGTGTTATCAACAGGGTCTGTCCAGTTTTATACTCAGCTTAGTTTGACAAACTTTATTGGGCATGCAAACAATGAGTAAGACATGTTTGATGTCAGGAATTGGATAATGACTTACAAGGGCATAGTCAAAAGCAGAATCAGGCTCAGACAAAAAGGAAAACCCCGTTACTAATGAGGTATGCTCTTTTGCATATAGTAAGCACTTAACAAAAGCTGTTAAATGAAAAAAAATGGTTTTCAGACTAACAAGCTTTTGCTCATGTATGGTCTTCACCTAATTGCTGTGAATTTGGATTTCCATAGAAGGCTTTTTGTAGTGCTTTATGGCGCAAGACTGTGTGCACCTACTTGGAGTCCTTATAGTCTTCCTTCTGCTTCTGTGATAATGGATGAGGCAGCAGCAGGATGGAGTTTTACTGGAAAACATGAAGGAAACACTTGGACTCAGGACAAAAGAAAACTTGTAAACATATTAGTCTTTGGGGAAATCTTCCTGCAAATTGCTCTTAAGGATGTAGACAGACAGAAGAAAAAAGACAGAGAAAAAGGAAGGAGAAAAGTGGAATCAAGTTTTAAAAGCAAACAGAAATAATAGCTTGGATTGGATGGGTTTGCTTCCTTAATAAGCCTAATGATCCGAGGAGTCCCATTTGGTTATTAGCAACTGTATTTAAAATTTACATGTAAAACAAATTTTGTAGATACAGAGGGCTAATTGGATCCTTATAGCTCCTCTTGGGATTGGCAACTACTGTAGCTGAGGGGAGGCCATTTGTAGTACAGTGAGGATGAGGGACTTGCCGTAAACTTGGCGTGTGATCTTTGGCAAGCCTGTCCTTCTTTCCAGTTTGTTCTCCATAAAATGAATAGACTACATCAGGTCAGTGGTTCTAAATGTGTGGTCTCTGAGCCAGCACCATCAGCATCATCTAGGAACTTGTTAGAAATTCTATCACATCAGACACTCTGGGGTGGAGCCCAGCAATCTGTCTTTGAATAAGCCCTCTGGATAATTCTGATGCATACTCAAGTGTGAGACCCACTGGTGGTCATTCTGTGTTTCTAGTATACAAATGAGGAAACTGAAGCCCATACAAAGCAGATGTAGGTAATTGAGGCAGAAGTTGGCACTTGAGGCCACTCATTCATAGCTGTTTGGTCATGGAGTAGAGTGGAGGCTGCTCTATGTGGAACTGACAGAGTCGCATCCCCTGTTCTTCCCTTCCTCCGTTGTAGGCACCCGAGGGCATGCTCAGGGCACTAGCAATGCAAGAGCACCCGCGAACATTATTTTGTTTGGAAAGTAATCCTCGTAGGAAAAACCAAAACTTTATTGGACCTCTCTATATTTAGTTTGTAGTTTAGAGATTCCTAAAAAATTTTTTTGAAACTCTCAGGGCAGGAATGGAGACATGGTGGGCACTTTTTCAGGGTTTAGGATATTTAAAGTTCTTTATCCTGCCCTACCTCCCTCCTTGCTTCTTGAGGCATGCAGTAAGTAACCTACTGTCCTAGTTCATTTGGTCTGCTGTAACAAAATACCACAGACTGAGTGGCTTATAAACAATAGAAAAATATTTCTCACAATTTGGAGGCTGGAAGTCCAAGATCAGGTGCCAGTAGGGTTGAGTTCTGGTGAAGGCCCTCTTCTGGTTTGTAGACTGCTGACATCTTGCTGTGAATTCTAGTCTTGTCAGTCTCTTTTAAGGGTGCTAAGCCCATTCATGAGGGGTCCCCACTCATAACCTAATCACATTACAAAGGCCCCACCTCACCATACCATCACATTACCAATGAAGTTTCAACATTTAAATTCTGGGGGGGACATAACCATTTAGTTCATAGCATTTACTATACTTCCTCGTCTCTAAGAAGCACATTTTTTTTACCTTTGGGATATATTTTGCAATTGATGGTGCCTTAGGTCCAATGAAATATGGTATATTATTGGGACTGTGATGTTTTATTCTATGTCAGGCCTTCACCCATGTATTTTTATGAAGTCTAAGATTAATTTATGTGCACACTAAAACCAGGCTAAAAAAATTAAAACTTTCTTATAAAGCCTATGACTGGATTTAGATAGAGTTCATTGTGGGCAGTACACATCATCCAGGGTGTCCAAACTGCAGCCTGTGGGCTATGTGCTGATTTTGTGAGTATGTTTTTTGCTTATTTGAGGTATCAGATATCACAAAAAAGCGTGCAATGGATTTTTTTGGTGTTAATCAGCTTTTGTTAGTGTTTCTATATTTAATGTGTAACCCAAGACACCCTTATTCTTCAAATATGAAGCAGAGGAGAAAAAGGTTGGACACTCCTGGTTTAGGCATTCTGACAAACCCAATCAAAAGATATCTAGTTGGTTCTTTGGAGAACGCCCATGATTATGGTGGCCCCAACCTTAATTAATGCTGGAGATGACTAGCTTCCTGTAGGTAGCTTCTCTATTTCTGGGCAATGACTAATGTTCTGGAAGACAATGTGGCAGGTGGAAAAGGCAGTAGACTCACACTCTGACCTCAAGAAGCTCACATTCTGTGGGCATGACCCAGCTACTGTAGCCTGTAGTCCTAGCTACTTGGGAGGTTGAGGCAAGAGAATCGCTTAAGCCCAGGATTTGGAGGTTGCTGTAAGCTGTGATGCCACAGCACTCTACCCAGGGCGACAGCTTGAGACTCTTGTCTTAAAAAAAAGCACTTTGGGTACGCTTAAATTGGGTGAATTTTATGGTAGCTTGTAAATTGTACTCAGTAAAACTGATTAAAAACTTAAAGCACGGGGCGGTGCCTGTGGCTCAGTGAGTAGGGCGCCGGCCCCATATACCGAGGGTGGAGGGTTCAAACCCAGCCCTGCCGAACTGCACCAAAAAGTAGCCGGGCGTTGTGGCAGGCACCTGTAGTCCCAGTTACTCGGGAGGCTGAGGCAAGAGAATCACCTAAGACCAGGAGCTGGAGGTTGCTGTGAGCTGTAAAGCCATCGCACTCTACCGAGGGAGACAAAGAGAGACTCTGTCTCTGAAAAAAAAAAAAAAACTAAAGCAGGAAAGTACAAGGTACATTTGGGAAATGACAAGAAAATCTTTGTGGCCAGCAAAAAGAGTGCTTGTGTGAATGATGAGAGATAGGGGAAGAGGTTTTACTGTATTCTGTGAAGTTTTGCATGTCATGTTAAGTGGTCAGAAATTTAGGAGCAAGGGTAGAAAATAAAGATTGGAAATCAGCAGGATGGACTGTGAAGCCGTGAGATTTGTTGCTATCAGCCAGAAATAGTTGCTGTTTTTGAACAGTAAAAGTAACTCTAATTTTCTTGGCAGCCTGGGCGAAAAGAAATGTATGATGAATTAGATAACTTTCATTAGCTGATAAAAGGAAGCATGTCTGTTTTTCAAAAGAGACAAATTATTTTCTCAGCCCTAAAGTCTAAAGAGTTTCCAATGTGTACCTTGATATTGGAGTGACTGAACAATGCAAATTAAATAATAATTTAAAAAATTCCACATTTCTTTATAGTAATTTTTGAGTAAAACTTAAGATAATAATTTTCATCATTTTTCCCTGATGACAAGAGTAATACATATTGATTATAATCCATATACTTGTCATAGCAAGAAGAAAATAAAACTGCTGGTCATACTAGTATCTCATGTTTTTGTATACTGAGATAGACTCTATAGCATGTTAAATAACGAGATTGTTTAAATATGGCTATTTGAACCTACATTTTTTTTTTAATTTTTTTGAGACAGAGTCTCAAGCTGTCACTCTTGGTAGAGTGCTATAGCATCACAGCTCACAGCAACCTCCAACTCTTGGGCTTAACTGATTCTCTTGCCTCAGTCTCCCGGGTAGCTGGAACTGTAGGCGCCCACCACAACGCCTGGCTATTTTTTGGTTGTAGTTGTCATTGTTGTTTGGCAGGCCCAGGCTGGATTCAAACCTGCCAGCTTTGGTGTGTGTGGCTGGCACCCTAGCTGCTGAGCTATAGGCACCAAGCCTTGAACCTACATTTTTAAACTTAAAAATAGACATATTAGGAACATTTTCTATCCCATGTCATTAATTATTCTTCTACAATAAAGTTTTTGTTGTTCACATAATGGAATACCATAATTAAACAGTGTCCTATTGTTGAATCTGTATTCAATTGTCTAATATTCTGTTCAATATGTTGATGAACATCCTTCTAAATAAGTCACTGGGCCTATTCATGGTGCTTTCTATATTAGAGCTCTTTGGGATGATTGTGTGAGAAGTCCAAGTCTACTACTTTTTTTCTTTTTTGTGATGGTATCTTACTCTGTTGCCCAGGCTAGATGGCAGTGGTATGGCTCAAGTGATCCTTCCACTTATAGCTCCCAAAGTACTAGGATTACAGGTGTGAGCCACTGTGCTTGGCCACAAATCACCTATTTTAAACAAAGAAAGAATTTACTGCTGGGTGTAGTGGTTTGCACATGTAATCTCAGCTTTTTGGAAGACTGAGGCAGGATGATCATTTGAACCCAGGAGTTTAAAGCCAGTGTGGGCAACATGGTGAGACCCTGTCTCTACAGAAATTTATTGTAATAACTGACAATTTTTATTATAATAACTGACAAATTCAGGAATATATTGGCTTTAGGAATGGCTGGATTCAAGAGCTCAAGTAATGTCATCAGGTGCTACAGCTTCCTTTATCTCAGCTCTACTCTCTTCTGTGTTGGCTTTGTTTTCAGGCAAGGTCCCTCCACAAAGTAGTAAAGATGGTCACTGGCAGCGGTAGGCTTATGTAGTAGTCTTCAGAACTCACAATTCTAGAGAAAAATAAAGCATTTTTCATGATACCCCTGGCAAAAGTGTCAGAGAAACACTGATTGGCCCACCCTGGGTCACATGCCCATCCCTGAACCAGTTATTATATTCAGAGGTGGAATACTATAATTAGCCAAAACTTGCATCATCTTGGGGGTGAGGTCAGCGGCTCTCAAATTGCATATATAAACAAGATTACTATTGAATGAGGAAGGGGTGAGTCTTCAAAGGAAGGGATGCTGGTCAGACTTTAGAAAACTCACAAATTTCCTCAAGATAAGTTTCTCTAAGAGGGCTATTTGAGTCAAAATATATACTTTTAAAGCCATTTTTATTTTTTTGAGGCAGAGTCTCACTCTGTTGCCTAAGTGAGTACCATGGAGTACCATGGCCTCAGCCTAGCTCACAGCAACCTCAAACTACTGGGTTCAAGTGATCCTCCTGCCTCAGCTTCCCGAGTAGCTAGGAATACAGGTGCCTGCCATAACGCCTGGCTAATTTTTCTATTTTTGGTAGAGACAGGGTCTTCCTTTGCTCAGGCTGGTCTCCAACTTCTGAGCTCAAGCAATCCTCCCACCTCAGCTTCCCAGAGTGCTAGGATTACAGGAGTGAGCCACTGTGCCTGGCCGAAGGATATACTTTTAAAAAATATTTGTAATATATATAGTTAAATTGCATTTCAAAAAGGTGGAACATCATTTGCTTTCCCTAACAGTACATGAAAGTCCTTGTTCTTAAGCCCTTACAACAACTGGGCAATACCACTGTATTTTTTTTTTTTTTTTGCATTAACACTTTATTTATGTTAAAGTATGAACAGCATTTCCAATAAAACATGAAAAGATCTATATTTTATCTACAAAATGTAAATCTTTGCTACAATAAATGCTATATTTCTTTTAAACAAGCCTTAAAAAGTAAGGAATGTCAT
>CAUYRH010070295.1:0-14418 GCA_963574655.1 Perodicticus potto
AGGGAAGCTGACATGGCTCTCATCCTGGCTGTTTTTAGTGGATTAAGTTAAGGGTAGATTCTCTAAACGCTAAAAGGGCCCCAAATTCTCTATAACTCCAGAATGTACAGTCTCTACAATGTGGCATTGCAGCTCTTCCCACCAAAAAATAGAATCCATTTCTCTTCCTTTTTGATTAGAGCCATACTGAGACTCACTGTGGTCTACTGAACATGGTGGAAATGCCGGGAGCCCGTCCTGAGATTCACTATGGCCTATGGAACATGGTGGAAATGCTTGGGACCATCCTGAGGCTCACTGTGGTCTACCGAACATGGTGGAAATCCTGAAGGGTTGTCCTGAGACTCACTGTGGTCTACAGAACATGGCGGAAATGCCAGGGGGGCCGTCCTGAGACTCACTGTGGTCTCCTGAACATGGTGAAAATGCTGGGGGGCCATCCTGAGACTCACTGTGGTCTACTGAACATGGTACAAATGCTGGGGGGCCATCCTGAGATTCACTGTGGTCTCCTGAACATAGTGGAAATCCTGAAGGGCCATCCTGAGACTCACTGTGGGCTACAGAACATGGTGGAAATGCTGGGGGGCCGTCCTGAGACTCACTGTGGTCTACCGAACATGGTGGAAATGCTTGGGGCCATCCTGAGACTCACTGTGGTCTCCTGAACATGGTGGAAATGCTGGGGGGCCATCCTGAGACTCACTGTGGGCTACAGAACATGGTGGAAATGCTGGGGGGCCGTCCTGAGACTCTGTGGTCTACCGAACATGGTGGAAATCCTGAGGGGCTATCCTGAGACTCACTGTGGCCTATGGAACATGGTGGAAATGCTGGGGGGCCATCCTGAGACTCTGTGATCTACCGAACATGGTGGAAATTCTGGGGGCCGTCCTGAGACTCACTGTGGTCTCCTGAACGTGGTGGAAATGGTGGGGAGCTGGAGCAAGTTGGCTGTGGGGGGCATTCCATGCTGTCAATCACTCTGTCGGAACCCACCACCACCAGGGCATGGCCTGCTGAAGCAGGACTGGCCATGAGGAGTGGAGCCAAGGCAGCCCAAGGGCCTCCCACAGGACAGTTAAGACTCCAAGGGAACAGCCAGCGAGACTGGAGGAAACCAACCAAATGCGCCGCCTGGGAAGGCAAGACTGGGGATGCTGCAGGAAGAGCCCAGCAGGCTGGGTTAGGGATTGCTGAGAACTCAAAAATGAGGAAGACAGAATAAGTTCCACTGGAGGTCATGTCATGAGGATGTTGGTGACCTTGACAAGACCTGCCTGGTACAGGGAGGGTAGGACCTGGCTCAGAGCTGTGTTGAGGAGGTTAAAACTGAGGATGGACAAGCCCTTTGAGGTGGTTATTGATGAAAGAAGCTAAGGTGTAACGGTACGGCGTGAGAACCGTGCGATGGAGAGGGACGGCGTGGAGGCAGAGGACAAACGCATAATCCACGGACTTCAAAAGTGGTAAGATCGTAGAAATACCAAAACGGATTGAGGAACTATTCCTGAAATAACGGAGACTAAGGGACCATGATAAGTAAATGCAACATGTGAGACTGGATTTTTCCCGAACTGGAATTTTTTTTTAATATAAAGTACAATTGGGTCTCTGAAACAGATAATGGTATTAAATCAATGTTAATTTTCAGATTTTAGTAATAACATTACAGATGTGTGAGAAACTGTCCTTAATCACAGAAAACACATCCTGAAGTCTTTAGGAGTGAAGAGGCATTTTGTTTGTATCTTACCCTCAAATGTGCAGAATTCAAGACAGTTCCCAAGATTTGCACACCTTGCCACACAGGCCTTCTTCGATTGCTTCCCCTTAGGGATAAGCAGAATGTGTGACTATGAGGGGGCGTCACGCCCGGAGTTAGCTTGCCCAGCAGCTGACTTTGAGTTAATCCAAAGGAAGTTCATCCAGGGTGGGTCTGACCTACGCGGCGAGCCCCATGAATGATGGTGAAGCGTCCGAAACACGTTGCTTCTGGAGAGCTGAGTGACGGGTGGTGGGACGGACCGGAGGCCTGTCAGAGCCAAGCGTGACCCTTGGCTGACATCTCAGTCCTACAGCCACAAGGTGCTGAGCTCAGCCAGCTGTTAGTGAGCCTAGAAGAAGACCCTGAACCTCAGACAAGAGAACAGCCCCAGCCAATGCCTGGATTTCAGCCTGGGAGCCCCGAGACTCATGCCCAGACTTGGGGGAAGCTGCGAGTTGTTTTAAGCTGCTAAGTTTGTGGCAACTTGTTACATAGAGAAAGAAAACTAATACAATGTCTAAAGCAAATATTCAAAAATAATGGCTAGTAAGCCTCAGAGAACAAATTACAGAAATTACATCTGGACATCGTACAACTTTCTCTAAATTTGAAATTATTTCAAAATAAAATTGTACAAGACATAGATAATATGTATATATATATATACACCCACACACTCACAGAGAGAGAGAGAGAGAGAGAGAATACAAGATTTACTATCTGCCAGACGCTGCTTAAAGTATTTTTAAATATATTAATACATTTGAGTTTCGTTAAAAAACAAACAACCTCTCCCCTCTGTGGTTTGTTTTACGGACAAAGAAACAGAAGCACACGGAAAGCAGGTAACACTCCTGAGGCCACACAGCTAAAGGCCAGCAGAGCTGGGATCTGAATCAGCTTCATGCCCCACAGTCCTAGCACCCCACACCCTCAGAGATGCTAAAATGATACAGGGCCCAGGGACATGGGGACTGTAATTAAACACCGCCCTACAGGGCCCTGACATCCATGGGGCCATTTTTGCTTTCCCCTCTCTCTTATTTACTGTGTAAGTGTTTGTAGTCATGGCCGGAATGCAACAGCAGAAAGACTCATGTCACTGGAATTTAAATAATAGTGTGTTTGCCTTATATTCATGATTTTATAGATTAGCAAATGAATTCACATACCGTAACTTGCCTTTCCACCCCCAAATCTAAAGCCTCCATAATCTATGAAGCTAACAAATTGTAAGTAGATGAAAAATATGATTAGGGGCAGGCTAAATTGAGGGTACAGAATGGAACCGGCAAAGAAGAACATAAAAGTAAAAGAGTGAAGTCCAATGTTCTTAATGAAAGTCAGTTGAGAATGTACTTCAAACCTTCTTGCATATTGATTTTATACACTTACCATCTTTCAGGCTTTGGAATAAGATGAAATCACTCAAACGCTATTGTGAAGTCTAGTCTCTTCAAAATCCATCTGACCTCAGAGAGGCAAACAGTGAGTAATTCAAAATATTTTTGAATGAAAGTGTCAGTTCAAGATCCTCAGCATAAAACATACCTACAAAGCCTATTTGCAAAGTAAATTTACTCTGGATTCTTGATACCTATGAAAGTTTTTCCTATTATATTTATTTAAAATTACAACAGTTTACATTAGAAACAAGCTCAAACAATTAAGGTAAAAGATAAATAACTGCATACAGTTTAATTTTACAAAATGCAAACATACATCTTTCATTGTTCCATTATCTGAGTATTAAGCGCCACATAATTGCACAAGGCATTTTCAAATGTCTTAAAGGCTCTAAAATTACAGAGTTGACTTTTGTAAAATAGTCTTTATTTTCCTCCATTATTATACAAATAATTGACCACACAGATTAAATTTAAATCAGAATTGGATATATCCCCAGCAGAGTTCATTTCTCTTTTGCAGTTAAAGGTAGGCGGCTTATAACATCTCACCAAGCTTTCTCACGCCCTCCCGGGATAAAGGATGTGGGCTCAAATTTTCATAATTTAGGATGTTTTATTTGAGAGACTTCAGAGTCCCCTGGCACTGGGATGACATCACATCCAAGTTTGCCCAAGACCACCCCGTTCTAAACTCTCCCAGGTTCATTCCACGCACAGCCTTTCACCCGCAGAATGTCTGTTTCAGGGATGATGCAGGTGAGGACATGGAGGTCTCGGGGTGTCCGTTCTCCCCGACCCAGACTCCTGTAGCAGAAACCTGGGGTTGTTCCTGGGGATTTAGAAGCTCCGCTCCCTGCTGCCTTCAGAGAGGGCAGGGAAGGAGCACCCCTTTCATCCTCCCCGCACACCGAAGAGTGACTCATCCCCAGTCACTCAGCACACCAAGCACAGAAGACAACATGTTTGCCTGACTTTTTCTTCATTATTGTTAAATTTCAGATTAATATGAGGGACGCACAATTAAGATGTTTCTTAGGTAAAGTCCAAGTTGTAGTTGAGCCCTTCACCCCAGCGGCGGGCTGTATACCGCTATATTGTGCTCGTTAGGTGAGAGCTCACCTGCCCTCCCCTCCCCTCTCCTGTGTTCTCCTCTCCCCAACCCCACTTGAATTTAATTGTGTTTTTCTCTCGGGGCGGGCAGGGGGCGCTGTGGTGGTGGTTGTTTATCTCCTGGTTTCATATCAGTATTGCATACACTGGAGTACACTGGATGCTTGCTTTTCCTTTCTTGGGATATTTTACTAAGGAGAGTGTTCTCCAGCTCTACCCAGGCTAATGCAAAAGATTTAAAGTCTCCATCTTTCTTTATGGCTGAATAGTGCTCCATGGTGTACATACACTACAGTTTATTAATCCATTCATGGGTTGATAGGCACTCGGGCTAAATTAAAAAACAAGATGCATTTTTGCCTATCAGTTGAAAAATGCAGATACATTGAGAACAAAACTTAAAGAAACTCCCCTCCACTAGAAATAGTTAATAGCTAGTAACTGTGAATGCACATAGAGTTTCGGGAAGTGACTTGATTTCTCGAAGGTGAGAGAATATTTTCATGGTGTGTCCAACTTTTAGAAACCTGATCTGGTGACTCAGAACTATTTCTGAAACACTATCTCCACCCTCCTCAGCTCAATTTCTTCTAATAATAACTCTTAGAGACATTTACCTCTGATAATCACAGGGGAAGGGGAGAGAGAAGGAAAAGAGCAGGAAAGTTCAGGTGCTAACGTGTCAAAGTGGAAGGACGGATGTGGGTTCCCTCTCAGGCAGCAGCAGGGCTGTCTGGCACAGAGGGCCCGGGCCCAGGTGGACGCCCCACCAGGTGGACGCCCCCCCATCAGACACTGCAGTGGACAGCCCTGCTTGGCATGCTGGACCTAATTTGGCCTGAGGAAAAAGCATATGATTTCACCCTTATTTCTGTAGCACTGAACCTGGTGCCTGGCATGTGCTGGGTGACCAGTAAATGTTTATTGAAGGTGTTAGTTAATCAGCTGGTTTTCACAATTTCATTGTTCTTGGGTTTATTCTAGTTGAAGTTAAACCGTAGACCAAAGTGTCTCAAGCTGGCTTCAAAATTATTTTTCTCTAACACACACGTATAATTTCCCTGCCAGACACTGGAGACCCAGGGGTAAATAGTAAAGGGCTGCTACTCCTGAGGGTCCCAGAGTCATGTAAGTAACCAAATATTGAGGGGAGTGTGCTGTACGGGCCAGGTTAGTTCAAGTCCCAGCTCTGCACTTACTAACTTGGGAAAGTTACTTATTACAATCATTAATAACATACTTCAGCAGGGCTAAGGATAAAGCTAATTTAGAGTATATGAGAGTTAAGTGTGGTAATGGATGTAGAGCACTTGGAGGGCTGCCCAGCTCATGGCAGCCCTTCACTGCCTGGCGTCTGTTATGTCACTCGACAGCTGTGCAGCCTTGGGCAGGTGACACTGTGCAGCCTGTTTACATAGGTGAGATATAGGTCCCAGGATATAATGACTCATAATGATTCTTAAACTGCAAGCTTCTTATTGTTTGCATGAGCTTACAATGTTTGGGTCCTTCTCCCGACTTCCACTTTAATCCGAGGGCACCAGAGCTCAAAGGCCAGAACAGTCACAGTCCAAAGCAAGAGTTGGGGCAGAAGACCTGAGGCTGGATACAGGACACCTGGGCCAACATCTGTAGTGGGCAGCTGGTCCTGGAGCCTGGTGAGAGATCTTGGGTCACTTTGGCCAGCTCTGGGTGACCATTATCCATGCTGTGTGGATAAAGACCCCTCTGCCGTCTTCAGAAATGGTGTGTGGCCACCAGAACATTTTGAAAACACATAAAATGATGCACTACCCCTTGGCTAAAAACTCTGAAACATAATTTATAGTCCAAAGATCAGGCAGAGGCCGTGCTCTCACCTGAAATCACACCCTCCCTCTATTTTCTCCCCTTCCCTGTCCTCTCCCTGGATTCCTGGCCAGTCTCTCCTGGGAGCGTGTCTTCGATAAGCAAAGAACCATTGCACAGACTAAATCTGGCCAGAGGACCTTGCTCACTGCAGAAGGAGTCTTCATTTCTACAGGCACACCCCGAAATAGCTCCCTGCCCCTTGCCTGCTAAATGTTCCCTGGTGCTGGGAAATTATAATAGGCTAACAAGATGCAGGGGCTCGAGGGAATCCTAAGTTTGGGGATGGCTTTGGTGTTTTTGTTAATATATTCCTCCATTTCCCATGCTGACACCGGTCCTCAAGTCCATGGCCCTTTCCTTCTTAATCCTCCCTTTAACTCCCCTGTCCATCGCTGTCTTCTGTACAGGACAATTGCTCAAACTGGACAGGGCCGCTTGCTGAGACACACTGCTGTGTGGGAAAAGGGTGGCTTGCTACAGAATTCCCGAAGATCACTTGGGGAAGCTGTTGATCAAAGTCGTCTGTGAGATGTGCGGAAGGGTATCCATAGAGTTTAAGACCCGGGCCGTTTTGACCCGAGAGCGATGGACTGGTGCACCCCAGCAGCAAGCTCAGTGTCTTAGCGGGGCCGTGACGGGCAGGTGTGAGCCTTGATTGATAAGCTCCCCAGCTGATCCAGGGGCTCCTCTTCCAGGAGGAGCTGATTGTGCCTGTTTCCCGTATTGCTGAGTATTATGTATCGGGTTGAGTATTGTTTAACAGATGTTGGGAAATCATCTTGGTTTCAGTTCTCAAGAAGGATAAATTACGTGCAGTGGGATAAAAATAGCCAATGTGACTTTTAGAAGGAATCTCGGGAGTGTGTGAGTTCACAGCCACAAACTTCGTTTCTATTTTTATTTTTTATTATGCATTTATTTTATTTTTTAAACTTCAGGTTAATATGAGCGTACAAAGATTAGGTCCCAATGTTTGCCTTTGTTAGGTAGCCGTGTCCGGCACTTAAGTGTGCCCTGGGCTCTCACATTGTGCCCAGTAGGAGAGAGCACACCTGCCCCTCCCTCCTCCTTCTTTCTTTTTAAATTTTATTTATTGAGGAGGCACAAATGTTTCTTTTATAATACTTACGTCAAGGCTGTTAGTGTGTCCACCACACGTGCATTCTGTGTGAAGGAAACGTTTGCCCTCCCCTCCCCTTCTTCATTCCCCACAATCTTTACACCTCCCCAAGCCACAGATGCTAAATTCCAACTGTTCCCTTCCCAGAACCCCAACCACCTTATTTGTGTAAACTTCTGCCCAGCTTGGTGTGGGAGCATCAGCACGGACCCACAGCGTGCTGAGCCAGGGGACCCCGTGGCACAGTAATGACACCCAAGGATGAAGCTTTGGAGACCAATGGGGGCAAGGACGCATTGGCAGTGGTGGGAATGACGGCACTGTTCTCACGCCCTACACCCTCCAGTTCTGGAGGCTCCCAGAGCACTCCCCTGGGAGACACCAAATACAAGAGGGGCTGAAAATAATGAGTTTTCTTTAAAAATAAAGAAAATCGTATTTTTCACATGCCTGCTCTTGTGCCCTGAGTTTGTTCAAAACATGTGTGTGTTTGTGTGAGTGTGTGAGAAAGCGAGATCGCAGCTGAGTTGGCCAGAAGGGACTTGTGACAAGGGCCTCAGTGCAGCTGGTCCAGCCAGCAGGTGATCCCAGGGCATCCCGGCGAGGGAATAGGAAGAGGGCCAGGGCATCATCGGGCCTGGGGAGGGGACTGCAGCAGAGAGAGTGGGGGGAGCCCTGGTTCTCGGGAGCTTTGCACTCACAAGCAAGTTAAGACACAACAGGAAAAGTGCACTTCAAACAGGGAGACTTGAAACAATTAGAAGGCTTTGTGGGAAAGAGAAATGAAATCAAACACCACCCCAGCCCCTTTCTTCTCAGCCAGGCTTTGGAAGCCGTTCACGAAGGTTCAGGTTTAGGTCACATTGTTGACTTTTGAGCTCTTGACTCAGATGTCAAACCCTGGATAAGACTTTCTAGCTTCTTACCCATTTAGCAGAAGTGGCATTTGGCAGAGCTGGAGAGGGAGTGGAGTACCAAACTACTATTTCTCCTTTCTTCATTCAACAAGAGTTGCATGGGACCAGCCGACAGTGACATTTCCCTCCAAAGCAGAAAGCAACAGAAGCCTCTGGCCACATGGAGTCACTACAGCTGGGGATGGTGGCCGGGATGGTGGTGGGGATAGGGGTGGGATGGTGGCAGAGATGGTGGCCAAGACAGTGGCAGGATGGTTTGCTGGCTGTGATGATAAGAGGCTACCGATCTTGTTCACATCCCATAGTCTCTCTCCCACCTGCTCCCACCTGGGCTTAATGAAAAAAATGTGGACCATTCCAAAGAGTAGCTGCTAGAAAACAGGACAAACTTATATAGATGATTGCCACTGTCATTTAAAAAGTGGTAGCTCAAAGGAAGATGTTTCCCTTTTAGAAAAGAGGTCAATTTCCCCCTCTTAAGTGAGCAGAGCTGTCTCTACCTCAGTTTCTACACACCAAGCCTCCTTCCCTTAGTAAGAGTAAACCTAGGCAAACTGGGGTGAAATAGAAATGCAGATTTTTTTCAAATGTTTATTTTGTAATGAGCATTGAATTTAATCCTATCTTCATCTTTTATTGTTTCTTAGAATGAAGATTTGTAGACACTGACATTCTCCAATATCAAAGAAAGCTTCCCGGAGGGCCAGTAAACCAAACCATTGGGACAGGAAGGAAAACACGGCCTTTTAAGAAAGGTTTGCATTAAAGGTAACTTCAGGTTAGACACAATTTAACCAAAAAATTAGCTATTCAGCCACACGCAAAGCACAGAATTGATGGTGGGGGTGTGGGACTCCTCTGCCCCATGGCTGCTCCTTCTCCCACCCCCTGGACCACATGGGGTCCCAGGCAGAAGTGGGGTCCCAGGCAGGAGTGGGGTGCCAGGCAGGGGTGGGGTCCCAGGCAGGAGTGGGGTCAGCATTTTCCTCTTTTCCTGATTTGTGGCTTGAGTACATTCACTCCTTTTCAGCTTTTAGTTCCAAAACAGCAGTTCCACATTTTCATGAAAAACAGCTGCCCTTTCACTTCTTAAGACTTGAGACCATGAAGGACTGTTGACTGAGTCGGAACAGAGTGAGGCTCCAGGGAAAGGCAGGGAAGGAGGTTGTCCTGCTGACCCCTCCCTGGAAGGAGGACAGGCCATGTCGCTGCAACCAGGAGACCCCAAACGCTGCTGCTGCCGTGAGAGGGCAGCACTTTCCCATTCTCAAATCCTGGCTTCTGGCTCTGGCCCCTGTTGACCTCTCCCCTGCTGGGGAGGGAAAGACTCCTCTGCTTGTGCCCCCAGGGCACCGTTCACATCCTCTCTGCTCACATCACTTGGGACAGAATTTGAGCTGGAACCAAATCTGCACCTTCGACTATAGAAGGAACAAAGGTGTGCCAGCAATCCTGGGTAGGAGGGCGTGTCCAGGACATTCCCCTTTTGGGTAACTCTGATCTCTTGGCAGTTACCACCCGGGCCCTGGCTTAGTAAGAAGGAGAGCTGTGGGGGGCATGATGCCTGCCCTCAGCCTGGGCTGCAGAGTGTGGTGGGCGCCGTGCGTGTTAGACCCTTCCCAGGGCAGGGTGAGAGGCTGTCGTGTCTGAGTGTGTTGCTTTCACAGATGTGGTCACTTTCCAGACACTAGTGTCCTTTTACTTTGGGATCCTGAGTTTGCTTTCCTTGGTATAACCCATCAACTTCCAAAGAATATGTTATTCAAGTCCTTGAAGAACAAAGCCTATAGCTTCCCATTAGCAGCTTAGCAGTTAATAATCTCAGGTAAGATGTTCATTTGGAAGTCGGTAGAAATTCAAAGCACTCCCTAAAAATCTGATTCATTAGTTATATTACTTACAAAGCAAAGTGGCCAAACTGTCATTCAGAACTACATAATACAGCACAATCTCCAAGATCTGCAGGTGTCTGGCTGCCACCCTAAATGCCCCTCCTCCTTTTGTATGGAAGCAGTTGGAGATTTTTCTGCAAGTCATGAGAAGCAAGGGAAGGGCACCTGCATTCAGCTTGCGAGCAGCTGTTGGGCAGCACTTCTTTCTGCCAGCTCTCATATTCTCCTCTCTTATTCTTCCTGGTCCAGAGAGACCACAGCACAGGCTTTGGAAGCCTTTGTGTCTTTCTGTTTTTAAGTTTAAGAACAGTTAGAGCCTTCACCATCTATTATAAAGATGCTACAAGTTTCTAATGCAGTACAAAAAAAATAGACAAAGCACTTTGTACAGAGAGCAAAAGAAACCCAGGTGCTAACTTTTCATCCAGGTGAATTTCTTAAGTCAGCCCCACTGCAGCAGAGATTGGCTGAAGCAGGCCCAGAGCATTCATCTCTTTGAGAGGAGGGGCGACGCACAAATCATCTGAAGGCTGACTGCACAAAGCATTTCGCTTATAAAATCATCCCTTCCCTGGCTGTCTGTTGTTTACTTTTGACCAACTTTAATTTTCAAAGATTTTATCCCCCTTTATGAGAGTGATTCACGCTCCTTGTAGAAGAATGGAATACCACATAAAAGTAAAACAGAACAGAATAGTCACCCAGACTTTCATCTGAAGTCACTCCAAACTCTTGAGTACATAATTTTTTTATTCTATTGGAATAAAAATGCGTCAGAGTAAACGTATGTCTTTTTTCCCCCATGTAACATTTTAGCAGAATCGCAGGGACGCGATCGCTACAACTCCTTTGTAAGCATCTGTCAGAGTTGTGCTTGAATGTCTCTGGCTATGTCATTTCTTTTCCTCACTAATATGCATTCCCCTTCTGGTCAGCATGGTCTCCACCCTGTCCAGAACCATCCATGGCCTTCACAAGGCCCTCGCTGCCAACGCCTCCCCCTTCATTCCTAAGCCGGGCTCAGGCCCACTCATGGTCCAGGTGGCAGTCCAGCCACTAACCCCCCAAAGCAAGCTAATCAGTCCTTCGCTCTTAATTACTTTGCTGCAACAGCAAACGTTTTCTGATTCTTAGTGCCAAGCTTTACTCTTGTATGAATAAATACTAAGGAATAAAAGCTTCCTGCCCGTCTCTGTGGCCCTGAACCAGGCAGCATCCTTTAGTGACATGCTGGGGAAATCGCTCTGGTTCACCTCAGAGTAAAAGGGATCCTTACACTCAGAACGAAGCCAGGTGAGCAAAAAGATGGTAAGTGGAGGGATGGAGAGTCGGGTGAGACGGCACGGCCACTGAGCTGCAGCCGGCACTCGTCCTGCATCCTGGAAGCAGCCCACTCAGGAGTTAGAGTCCCCCAGCCACTCGGGAGGATCACTTGAAGTCAGGAGTTTAAGACCAGCCTGGTCTACATACTGACTGCCCTGTCTCAAAATAAAAAATTAAAGTCCTAGGAAGGAGCCTGGTGGACCCCCAGGAGGCGGCCAGCTGGCCTTTGATGGTGAGAGGAAGCAGGTGCGTGAGGAGGCCCCAGAGGTCCAGCTGTGGGCTTCTCTTGTGGGAAGTCGTTTCTCAGTCTCATGAATGGTGAGGAGATATTTCCCCAGAGCCAGGCAAGGTGCCCTTAGGAGGGGGAATAGATGCTGGGAAGCACAAAAGTGACAGATGCCCCTCTCTCTCCACAGTGCCGAGCCTGGATGAAGAGATTCCAGCCCTGGTGAGTCTGTCTCCCCACCTGCTGGTTCACGTGCCGTCCCTGCTGTCCATCTCTGCCCACCTCCCGAGTCCCCACCGTGGAATCCTTCAGCAGCGTCACTCACTGAAGCTCAGGCCAGTCACGGGAATGGAGTGGCTGTGACGCATCACACAGGTGCCAGCCACTCTTCTTTACCACGTGGATGCCAGCCACTCACCACACAGTGTCACCTACCCAGCCCCATCCCGTGTGCCCAGGGCCTCCTCCTCTGTGGTCTGTGCAACCCTGCCCCTTAGACTTTGGGCATGGCCTTGTCACACGCCTGACCAATGAGGTGGGAGGAGACATGACGTGTGCTGCACAGAAGCAGAAATTTCAGGAGGAGTGGGACACGCATCTGCCATCCTGACCGAGTCTCACATCAGATGCCCCCTTGGCCTGTATTCTGGAACCAGAGGGTACCTGGAGCAGAGGTGCAGCCCGTGAATAAGAAATGCAAGTTTTTCTCTGGCAGCTGCTGGCATTTAGGGGTTTCATCAGTACCTGCAGCAAAGTCAGTTAATGCAGTGGACGGCGTGGGCCGTCTGAGCCACCTGTTTGTGAGGTGCCTTCTCCCTTTCCTCCGGAGCCCATGGCAGTGCCGGGTATACTGTTGGCTTCTAAAATAACACTGACCCTCCTGGGATATCTCCTGCATCCCACCTCTATTCCCATAACTAGAGTCCAAGAAACAAAACAAAAAACAAAGGCACGGCACAGCTGGGCAGAGACACAGGAAGTAAGGCGAAAAGGCGCCATTAGGACTTATGGCAAATAATAATGACATGTATCATTTTAAAATTTACACCTGCTCTGTACATTCATTGTGTGGAAGGAAATAACAGGCCGCAGAGGACGTCCACAGTAATCAGCACAGCTCAGTTGCACAGCCTCCCTGTCATAAGCCGATCCGTGTGGGAGGAGAAGATGGCCTCACCCAGGACAGGACGGCTCAGTGAGGAGGCAGAGAGAGGAAGCCGCTGTGCTGTCCGGGTGCTGACGGGAGCCTCGCACACTGGCCTGGAACAAAACGGTAAAGGTCACTTTCATCTGTCCTCCAACTCCCTGCCTGCACCTGCCTTTCGGACTCTCTGCGTACAAAGGAGGGACAAGAGGCCTTAGGAAAAACCAACACCAGACAGGCTGTGCACTGCTGTAAAATCAGGCCAAGGCTGGATTTTTGCTGGGTTGATATCAAAGAAGGGTGCTCTCCCCAGGTCTCCTTCTAAAGCATGACCTTTTTTCTAGAAAGCCCCCAGCAGGAAAATTTCCAGGAAGCCTAAATCCTAGAGAGCGTATTATTTGCAAAGACACTTCGAAAAGAGACAGGAGTCCAAGGGTAGTCTGAGCAGCCTTATCTCTAGATCCTGACTTGAGCACCAACCGACCAAACAAAAAACCAGAAAACTAAAATGAGCCTGCATCCCACCTCCACTCCCATATATCATTTTAAAATTCACATCTGCTTTGTACATTCATTGTGTGGAAGGTGGGATGCCTCTCAAATTGGGATTCTATTCTTTTTGGCTCTGGAGTGAGTTCCACTGTAATGCTGGTGTCGATGGGTCAGGATCATGCTCGGCGGCTGTGACCTTGCTTCACCCGTCTGAGGTCCTCACCTGCAAAGAAGGAAGAAAGTGGGAATTCCACAGGGCTGTGGGAAGATTCCACTGGGCAACTCAGAACATGCACAGTAGAGCATTTACCACAGTTGTCCCCAAGGGGACATTAACACCCTTCGCTGTCTGCAGTTCAAACAAATAACGAGTGTGCAAGGACAGGTCTAGAATGGGGTTGAAAGGAAACATGAGCTTGCTGTGCCCTGTGAAGGCGTCACATGGACATGAGGACGCTGTGCCATGCGAAGGCGTCACATGGACATGAGCCTGCTGTGCCCTGTGAAGGCGTCACATGGACATGAGGATGCTGTGCCATGCGAAGGCGTCACATGGACATGAGCCTGCTGTGCCCTGTGAAGGTGTCACGTGGACATGAGGACGCTGTGCCATGTGAAGGTGTCACATGGACATGAGCCTGCTGTGCCATGCGAAGGCATGACGTGGACATGAGGATGCTGTGCCCTGTGAAGGTGTCATGTGGACATGAGGATGCTGTGCCCTGTGAAGGTGTCACGTGGACATGAGGATGCTGTGCCCTATGAAGGCGTCACATGGACATGAGGATGCTGTGCCCTATGAAGTCACCACGTGGACATGAGGATGCTGTGCCCTGTGAAGTCACCAAGTGGACATGAGCGAGCTGTGCCCTGTGAAGTCACCACGTGGACATGAGCGTGCTGTGCCCTGTGAAGGCGTCACGTGGACACGAGGATGCTGTGCCCTGTGAAGGTGTCACGTGGACATGAGGATGCTGTGTCCTGTGAAGGCGTCACGTGGACACGAGGATGCTGTGCCCTGTGAAGTCACCATGTGGACATGAGGAAGCTGTGCCCTGTGAAGGTGTCACGTGGACATGAGGATGCTGTGCCCTGTGAAGTCACCACGTGGACATGAGCGTGCTGTGCCCTGTGAAGTCACCACGTGGACATGAGCGTGCTGTGCC
>CAUYRH010070296.1:0-12728 GCA_963574655.1 Perodicticus potto
ATTATGTTTGACCCTGTATCCTTTTCCCTCAGTGCCAAACTTAACCTCGGCATATGAAGATGCTCAAAATCAGAGGATTAATTGCAAACATGAGGATTGCACCCTCATCTATAAGTGAAACATGTTTGTAATTTCTCTTTATGACAATATATTTTCTCTAATTTCAATATCAGGTGTATCCAGATCAAGTAGAATGATATTGAAATATTTCTTTTATTATTGTTTATAAGATTTCTGGAATTGCTTGTTTTGTAAAATCATTGTGGTCTATGAGTTTATGACAGTTTGAACTTTGTTATTTAATTTAATTCATTGCTTAATTACTGTTTTCCTATGAATGATTATACTGTAGTTAATATGTTAGCATAGCAGTATTCTCAGATAGTTTTTTGTTTTTTGGGAGGTTGGGCTTTGGGGGAGCAGAGTTAATACTTTGCATGAAATATGTTATTTTATAACAGTGAAATTGCTTTTTCTTTTGTCTTGTGATTGTTTTTGAGGTTAAATTTAAGTTTTAGTGTGAGTAGTACTATTATACCTATCTTGAGTGTCTTACTTGTACTGTATCACATCAGACTTTTGTTTAATTCTTAATAAACTGTTCACTTGTTAAAAAACAAAACAAAATAAACAAACAAAAAACCCAGAGGATTAATGAAGGAATTTGTATCTGCTCAAAAGCCACAATCCACGCGCCATATTTTTTTCACGGGACGTTATGCTGACATGTGCACACTGACCTCTGAGCACGTGTATCTATCATCTATATGCTGAAAGTTAGGTGCAGCTTTAGAAAAAAAGGTTTTAGGAAAAAAATAAAGACCAGTCAAAATGAGAAAGCAGTTTTTTGGTTTTTGTTTTTTTAAATCTAATGAACTCAATATGTATTCTAGAACACAACCTAAAAACATTATATGATCTTTGGACTCTTATTAGTAAACTGGGTGATTGCTTGAATTGCCAAAAGAGTATTTTAATAGTGCTGAATGATCATGTTTATGATTTCTGTAACTAAAAATAGCTTAACAACATAGCTGATAGCAACATTTCCAAAAAATTAAGACTTGATCATTTAGGTCATTTACCTGTCCTAATACTGTACGATATTTTCAAACTCTCTCATGGAGAGCATTTATTTAATTTATTTATATTCCACTTTATTCCAGCAAGGATTTGGAATATAGATCATAAATTAAACATTTTTACCCTTGGTAAATATTAAACAAATTCTATTTTATTTGTATCTAGGAATTGAATAAAATTAATAAAACGAGAATTCAAGATGACTAAAGGCTGAAATATACTTAAATGTTTTAATAATAAATTTAAATGTATCTCCAAAGAAAACCTTAGCTGGATGATCAATCACCATTTCTACTTTTCCAGGTGGCTGCTGTTCCATCTGTTAAAATAATGAAGTGCTCAAATCTTTGATAGTTAATTGTACTGGATTACTATTTGGCAATCAACCAACTCCCTGGCCTGGGGGCAGATCATTTTATTTAATGGTTCATCCCTAAGACCTCACTAGCATGACAACATAGATCACTAGCTTACTGAAGCCAAGAAAGTGAAAAGCTGAGAGTCGCCCATCCCACCTGGGAGGAATTCCACTTAATAAACTACCTAGGTAAATTATAACCCAATGAGTAGTGATTAAGAACAAGACCAGATTAAGTAAAATAGCAAACAGAAGACCAGATTCTTTCACCTTTACTTTATAAAGTCTTGTGTTACTTAGTTCAAGATTTCTCTTGTGAACTAAACTAAAATCTTAAGGCTCCCCCTCAATGGCTGACTGGACCCACTCTTGGCCATCAGGATCCCTAAAACTTAGTTGCTAGCCATGAAAAAGGAAATCAGACAAGCCACCTCATGCTCCCTCTCCTTCACAAAGGAGATGTCCTTTGTGGCTCACTAACTGGCCCAAGGCTATCCAAGACCTACTTGCAGGTCCTCAATATACATAACAAACCGCTTGAGTCGGTCCAGTACTTTGTCTCTAATTAACAGACCCTTTAACTTAAGCATTGCTTTTCACTGACTTCTGTTCTTTTAGACAAAGCCTAACTCTTTTCAGCTAATTGTTGGATAAAGAACCTTTCAACCCACCTATCACCTGTTAGTCTCCCTACTTCCAGATGTCCCAACTTTCTGGGCCAAATCCATGTATATTTTCCACATATTGATTTAGGATCTCACCGGTAATTCCTATCTCCCTAAAATGTATAAAACCCAACTGTAATCCCGCCACCGAGAGTCCGCTTGCTCAAGCCTTCTTGGGTGTGGGTCTAGGTCATAGTCTTTATATTCAACTCAAAATAAACGTCCTTAAATTATTCTACTGAGTATGGTTTCTTAGTGTATGGTTGATACACTCTAATACAGTAACTTGGCTTAAAAATATATAAATAACATTCTCAGAAGCACAAAACCAAATAAACAAGGGAAGATGATTTCCATGGTTTAAGGTTTGAGGAGTGAGTTTTACATTTTTCCCCCAAACTGGACATCTATTTTCAAACTATACATACCTAAGTAAAGATAAATGTTCTTAAAGTTATTTTTGAAATATAATTTTATTTTGTGTAAAATATTTAATTCACATATCAGCATTATACCATTGAAAAACTGATTTTTTAATTTATCTTCAAAACTCATGCCCAGACATACTTCATATGTAAGTCTACGTGCCTCAAATATGGGAAAAAGAATTGTTTAACAAGAAAGAATCAGTAAAGGTGCCACAGACCTCACACTTGACTGTGCCCAGCTCAGAAGTAATAAAAATGATAAAGCTCTTTTACACTGATATTTACCTACAAACCCAATTATGAGAGAAACTTGCCTATCCCTATGATGAAATTCAGACACAGTAAAAATCAAATTTATCTTTTTGAAAAATTTATAAATTATTTATGCATTTTGTACATGTTTCTCTGTTTGGAAATACTTGCCCCCATTCTTCTTGGTGAATTTTTCATGCATCTTTCAAGACTAAGATCGAATGTCACTTCACTCAAGTTCCCCTTCTTCCCCTCAGGCTCAGAAACATTCTGACTGATACAGGATTCCCCCCTATTCTCTAGGCCCAGATAGGCCCAAAAAATCAGACCCCCATCTCTAGACACAAACTGGCTGCCCTTTCCAGACCACACCCTCTGCGCTCTAGCAAGGTTGTGAACAAAGCAGCCTGAAATGTTTTGGGTGGTTCCACCTTGAGTAGGGAGCACACATACTAATTCCTTCCCTGGGACAAAAACTGCAAAGACCTAATAACCTTGCCCCAAGGGAGGGACTGCATTCATTTATTTGTTAACACACTGATTAAGTTTGATTTTTTCCACCTACCAAGTCCTGGCCAAAATGTAATATATACCCCTAGACAAAGGATCCATGTGGGAGACTTCCAACTTGGGCCTTCCCCTTTGCCAGAAACTCTGGTGCTTTTTATTCCTTCTGTATTACTTTCTGTCTAATAAAATCCTATCTTACCACTGATCTGTGGTCCATGGATTCATTCTTTGAATCTCTGAGACCAAGGATCTACTGAAGAAAGAAATTCCAGTAACATGACCTCCAACATACCAGAAAGCATTTTTCATTCTGTTTCTCCACTTACCATGCTGTGGTCTCATTCACTTATTTACATGCTTTTTCTTCTTTCAGAGCCACGTGAAAGAAGAGACTGTGTTCTTTCCTTTGTGTCCCCAGTACTTAACACAGTTGCTAGTACAAAGTAAGAGCTCAATATATTTATTTTAAATGAATGAATGACATTCTACAGACAAACTAAGTACCCTGAAATGATAATAAGCCTCCTGAATGATAGTATCTGGGGTCACAATGTAAAATCAACTGACCTATCTGACAACCCATATGGAAGTCACAGGTCATCACCTGCTGGCTCAGGGTCACCTTGCTACATGGAGGCTCCCTTCATTGTGCACTTCAGTGTTCTATCCCTGAGCCTCATCTTTATTCTCCCTTTCTCCTGGGTGCCTCAGACCTTGTCTATTCCAAGCAGGAGTCATAGGCATAAGAGCTCTCCTATAAATTGGAAGACCTGTGTCTTAACTCAAGTTCTGCTCAGTTGTTCACATGAGCTATAGCAAAACACTTCCTTCCTCATCTGCAAACAACAGAGAGCCTGGGGTATAGAAGGCCAAGGGAATAGAGTGGGACAGACCTGAGTATACATTTCCATACCCTCGAGCAAGCCAAAGAGTGGTAAACTGACAATGTCACTCCTTGCATCTGCTTTAAAGTCTCAGGTGGTTGCGCATCACTCTTAGAATAAAGCCTTCCACCAGATTTGTAATGTCTTTTTTTGTAGATTAATCTTTACAGACTCACCCTCTCAAATGATGTGTTACCAGCCTTGGTCAACTACTTATAAGTTGCTGATTACCTGCACTTCCTTACTTCTGCACATTTACTAACACTGTTCTCAGACAACTCCACCACCCCCACCCAATACTTCCAACACAGCACTTGTCAAAGTATTTTAAGTGTTTGTTGTCTGGCTTCCACTTTAGACCGTGAGCTTGGTGAGAACAGAAGTGGTTGTGTTGTTATATCACTTTTGCACAGCCTGGTGCCTCTTGTGTGCTATGTCATTTAATAAGGTGTATAGGATGGATAAATTACTGTCCAGAAACCCCTTTGCCAATGGTTCAAGGTCCCGAGTTAAGAGTTGGCCATAACGTATATCAATTAAATATGGATATAACATGGTAAATTCCTCTACCATTATTGGAAAAATAAGCTAAGCTGTGGTCAATTAAGTAAATGCAGAGGAAAATATGATATTAATTTAGGGGTATACAATAGACATAATAACCTTTTTTTTAAATTTGGCAATTTATATCCTGCTTTTTGCATAGGATAAAAGAAAATACATCCATGGAATGAAAAAGAGAAAAGGAGATCAGAAATATGCATGCAACAAAGACCTATGTGTTATAGTTGAACAGTAAATTTGGCACTGAGCTGCCTGGAGAAATCCAATACATTAGAAAATGAGAAGAGAGAAATTCATAGTAACATACACGCAAATCTTGTGGTTGGCAAGATGGCAGTGATGATGGCAGAGCAGAAATAGTTTGGAAAGATGGGCAATTTCATCATTTGGAAAAAGTAATAGATGCATGAAATCAAAATGAGCTCAAATTAGATAAAATATAAGGCACCTAATGTCAGAAATTTCATTATTAATTGATACAAACCACACTATTGCTTCTGCAATGCTGCAATGTATTAGCCTCTACTTACCTACACTAACCTCAATTCAGCACTTCTATTTCTTGCTCCTGAAATCAGACATATAACCCAGTTAAAAAAAAAAAGTGTAGGTTGAACAGAGGTGAATATAATATAATCAGGGGTGTCCAATCCTTTTTCTTTTCTGCTGTCCACTGGAAAAATAAGAGTTGTCTTGGGCCACACAGTAAATACACAAACACTGACAAAGTATAATGAGCAAAAGAAAAAAGTGTGTGCATGTTTTTCACAATATCCAACACCACAGATAAGCAAAACAGCCTTCAAATAATCTGCATGTGGCCTCAGGGCAGCAGGTTTATATTTTAAAAGTTAAAATTATTTAATAGTTGGGAAGAAAAAGAAGAGTTACTAAACAAATTACACTGTAATGTAAAATAAGCAATAAGTACCATATAAGATTTAAATGAAAGAATAAAAAACATTAATTTAGATCACCATACTATTTTTCAAGCCAATGAAAACAAGTAAAAGATAAAAATGATGTAACATTTCTACACTATGGCCTTGAAAGAACAGGGCCATCTATGAGTGATGAGATGAGTGCACCTAAATGAATCTTGCCCAAAGAAGCAAGATTCTTCTTTGATGATTGCTTCAAAGATTATTTGGTGGCCTAATAATTCAAAGAATGATGTGGAACATATAGGAAATAAGCTGAGGGAAAATGATTAGGGAGTGAATGGGCTATGAGTCCGTGAGGGCTCTGATATTGTGAGGCCACAGTAACAGAGGAAAGAAAATGGCACCTCTCATGCTATAGTTCACAAAACAATAATAATGCTGAGCTTAACTAAGTAGACTGAGTAAGATTCTAGACTACCTAGAAAGCAACAAATGATATTTGCTCAAAGAAGTGGCAAAGGCTCTGTTGTGATGCCAGAAAAGAAATACAACCAACAATGGAAAAGAACAGAGTATTTTAACACAAAGTAATTTTTGACAAGTTTGCATCAAGTAATTTCTATAATATTTTGTGTTACTTAATAGAATGTTCAAACTTTCAGACAGCATACACAGAATGTCAAATAAGTTCAAAAATACTAGGTTTCATTGTTAATACATAAGCTTTCACGTAACCTGTTTTGTAATGTAGATTGAGTACAATAACGTTTAACCGAGATTTTATATTATCTATGCTTGATGCCACCGAAGTCTTAGTAAAAACGTATTAATGAACACTTGATGAATAGTCAAAGACAGGAAAGCAACAGGCATTTCTAAAGAGAAGAAAAGTATTTCATAACAGTCTGAAAAAGGCAAAAATCATAAAAAAAAAAACTGATGAATTGTATGCATGATGATTAAAACATCCCCAAACCAAAAACATGCCTATAATGAAATTACAAACAGTGTGAAATATTTACAACATATATAACAATGGGCTAGTATTCTAACTCTATGGGCATGTAAGGAATCTAACACATGAATGAGAAAAAGACAAATCTTCAATCAACAAATGTGAAAAGTATATGAATCTTAAATTCATTAAAGAATATAAAAAAGTTTGACCTCACTATTCTTCAGAGAACTATAACCTAAAACCAAACACATTAATTTTTGTTAGGAAGTACTTCATAGAATAATAACCCAAGGTTTGGCCAGGGTGGTGAGCACTCTTCAATATTGATGGTATAATGTAAATAGACTCAATGTATTTAGGGCAATTTGGCGTAAATGTTAAAAAGAAAGTATGCCATATAACCAAGCAATTCTCTCCCCAGAAATTTATCCTAAGAAAATAATCAAGAAAGTATGTAAAAATACACAAACAATTACGAACCTAACAGTCACTGTTACACTTCTTAAATGCCAAGTATGCACATAAAATGTTATCTGTTCAATTATTATAACAGTCACATTTTACAGATGCAAAAATAGAGTCTTTGTCAGTTTAAATAATTTTTCCAAGATACAAGGAGCAGAGTCAAGAATTAAAACCACGTAAGGATGGTTCCAAAGCTTTAACTATCAACTTATAAAAGGATTTCTTTACATTTTAAAGAAAAAGTCCTAGGACAAAAATAGACTGGCTATAACGGAGAATTGAAAAGATCCAGAGACCTAAAGAGAGACAGGAAACAGAAACAGACAGTATGATGGAAAAAAGCAGAAAAAAGAAAGAGGCAAAATGACAGAGGTGGAGAGATACAGAGAAAGACAAAGAGAGAAGAAAGGAAGCACATTTTGAAATTATTAATACTATTTATCTTATTTTTCTTTTGGCTTGTTTGTTCCTTATTATTTTTTGTACAAGTTAATTTATGTCATATGAATATTTTTAAAATAAATTAATTGCTGAAGGAGGCAAGAGACAGTGATTTTCTGATTGGATCTATGTCCTAAAGCACTACTGAAGCAAATAGGCTGACATTTCGTGGGACAGTGTCTCTTAGCATACTAACAGTAGACCGAGGGTACAATCCCTAAATCTAAATCAGTAAAGGCAGAGTAAAAGATATGAAAAAAATAAAAGAAATTAATTTCTCTAGAAATTAATTCTAGAGAAATCCTGGAGTGTGGTTATTCCATATTGTTAATTTGGGAAAGCATAGGTAGTTTATAAATCAATATAGAAAGATATACCAATTTTTTTCAAATGGAAACAATGGACTTTATTTGCAGCCCCAAATCTATAAAAATTGAATATATGAGCACATACACACACGTCCATTCTTTATACACACATAGGTACTTGCACACATGCACATCATAAAACAACATGAAAACAAAACCCACAAACCTTTTCAAGTGGCTATTTACAATGTTAAGGGGAGAAATGATAAAGGTGGTAGATTGACCATGTCAACTTTAGGTTGTGAAGAACTATTATGTATGTTACTATCATGACTTTACTTTCTTAGGCTGTGCTAGGATTCACAGCTATAATTAGGAAAAACTCTAATTATTGCCAAAATTATTTGGAAACATATTCTCTAATAGCAAAAAAATAAAATATATATGTACTGCTGCATGTGGTTTTCACACTCCTTTGAGTGATTGCTAAATTTAAGGAAAAAAACCTATAACTTAAAGACATCTTAAATATGATTAAATATTTATGAATGAACAAATATTTTTCTTTCTCTTATCTTTACGAGGGTAATTGAACATTATAAGCACCACTGCCAAAACTCTAGACTTCATAGAACTTTCCCAAACTGAATTCCAATGTCCAGGAAAGGACTACAGAGAGGCTACAATAAATCTGAGCATCCTTTCCTTAAGAGCTCGTGTCTTTCTAGCAATAACAATCCATTCTCAGCATACCAGTGATCCCTGCACACTGGTCACCACCACTTTGCACAATTACTCTTGGTGAACCCATTTCTTACAGTGTTCATTCATCATTAGACCTTTGAGAGTGTCCTAGAAATGAAAAGCAAATCGAATATTTTCTTTTCTGGTCAATATTCTAACCAAAAGGAAGCATATAAACAGTAACGCCATATTACAAAGAAATAAAAACATGAACTTCTACCCAAAGTGTTTATCAACAAAAGAAGGCACATTACTCGTTCTTCGCACTTTCTTTCCCACAATTGTTTCTATCCCAACTAGTTCTAAAAATTCTGCTAAAGTGAGGTAAAGAAAGCAAATAGTTCTGCTGTGGTTTACCTTACCTTAGGCCAGAGATTGACATAAAGACGTCAAATAGGTTTTAATTTGCATGCCTCTTCTGATCAGCCAATAATTATTGCCAAGAACACTGTGTCAAGAAGGATTCAGAATGGCTTTATTAATTACAGATGTCTGTTGTGTAAACCCGAGGGAGAGAGTCAAGGCTACCATTTAACTCTATTCTTTCTAGGTTTTTAAATCTAATAAATCTTTGTTCATAATTAGGTTAGATAAGGTTCATCTCCAAACCTTATCTTATTTTTGTGGGAATATAAACAACTAGGTATGTCAGTGTTTTTTAGTAAATATTATCGTGGACATTAGGCTGAGATACACACTCAGCAAGAGAGATAAGATGGACAGAAAGATTTAACCAAGCAGTAAAAAGAGATGGGTAAACACATGGCCCCCAACCCATGTGAGTCAAGGAATTAATCTATGAATTCCAAAGACCTCCAAAAAATGTTTCATAAAGGAAGCAAGAAATCCTGTATTTAAGCTTTCTATAAAAATTGGGTGACATGAACAGACAAGGCACATATTTCTACTAATCAATAGAAACTATTTACCTCTTTCTTATTAAGAGGTCTCAGCTTCTGTGTTATATAAAAATGGGAGAAAAAATGATTTTTTTCGATATACTAGACTCATTCTCTTGAAAGTTTATGCATGATGTTATATTTTATCATTTATTTTTAAAATAAAGTTTTGGAAAAGTGTAGATAAATCTTTATAGAAATAGAAAAAAAAGAATATATTTAGATACATATTTGGGTTTGAGTCTTAGCTCTGTCACTTATTTTTTTTCACTCTCTAATGTCTACGGATAATGGGAAATAAATAAATAAATAAAAATATTTCACAGAATTTCAAGTATAGTTAGGGAATAGACTAATAAACAACAAAGTGAGAAATACAGGGTGGACATAAAATTCATGTACAATTTAAAATAGTTTAACATAGTAAATTACACACGAACTTTATGTCCACCCTTATTATAAAGATGCAGTTTGGAAGCAGAAAGAAATGAGTGAATCTGGCTAGTAGTGGAATTTATTTCATCCTCACTTACACCTTGGAAAAATACATACACATTCTGCTTTGCATGGCTATGCTGAGCACACGATGAGACAATACATGGTTTCTCTTACTGCACATAAACGAAGCTTCATTTACCTCTTACTCCTTTTGGGTTGAAATGAGCACAGTCTCACATCTCCAAACTAAGACCAGCCCATGTACATTTGGTATCAAATTTTTCACTTCAATCAATACACCACAGCATCATCAAGGCATCCACATAGCAAATGTAAGACTTTATATATGATCAATACAGTATTAAGGCATCCCTCCTAGACATAAACGCAGAAACTCTGCTTGGACTGGAGACATCCTCAGGAAAAGCTTTCTGATAACCACAAGAATCCAAGACCCTAATCTTGGTTAATCACTAACAGGTTAGCATCTCGGAAAACACCACAGTCTAAAAGCAGAAGAATGTGTGGTCTGGTTCTCATAGAATTTTAAACTTAGGACAAAACATAGGGATTTAGAAGGTTATTTTTTTAAAAACTGAATTAATAACACATTATCAGTTTGGTAAGAAAATATGAACTGCAATTTTCAACCTTCCAGATACGTGACATAGCTTAGAAATGGCATGCATTTGCTACTGACTCTGTAAAAGAAGAATATATAATTTTATAGCATAATCAACCTTTTGTACTATAATTAAACAGTCTATCAAATCATCTTAAAACAGTAAAAAATCTTACATTATTTTATTTGAACTGAATTATCAGTTAACTCAGTTCAATAAATCATATTCTATCCTCAAAACACCTATAAGGTAAATAACATGTATTGAACATTGAAAATAATTTTACAGCATGAGATATTTTATTCATTTATTTATATATATTGAAGGAATCATAAAAATTCTAAATCAGTTTCTCTTTGCTCTTAGTTCTAGAACTCTAGGCTAAAGAAATGGCTGGCCCAAGAAGTTGTCCCCAGTTCAAAAAAGGAATCGTGACTTTCCATTCTCTTTCTTTTAAGTGAATAGGTTAGCTAGTTAAGCAAGCCAAAGCTCTGGACATTGAATGCTACCAATACCTCTGATAATCTAATCAAGAAAAAAAAATGACCCTACACTAATGAGGATTGATAGATGTCATTCTTCTAAGGAAAACTTAAGAATTCTAGATCTTGGGTAAGTTATGTGGTTCTATACGAAACAATGCTATTGTATAGAAATTGAAAACAAGTCAACTAGGCAAGAGGAACCATCTAAAAATCAACTTAATATCAGACAGCTGGGACAGGAGACATAAAACTAGCACTTTATGAAGTATTTACATTAAGCTGAAGAAAATAATAAGTAACAGAAAATGACATATTACATAAAGTTGGTGGAAAGCCTTAACTGAATAATCATGGAACACCACGGTCCAGAATTGAATATATACTGTAACAGTTTTTATTTTTTGTTATTATTTTTTAAATAGCATCTCATTTTGTCACCCAGGCTGGAGTGCAATGGCATGATCCTAGCTCAGTGTAACTTCAAATTCCTGGACTCAAATAATCCTCCTGCATAAGCCTCCTGAGTAGCTGGGACTACAGGTGCATGCCACCACATTTGATTATTTTTATTTTATCTTTTGTGGAGATAAGAGCCTTACCACATTGCTTAGAGTAGTCTCCAACTCCTGGGCTCACGTAATCCTCCCTCGTTGGCCTCCCAAAGTGCTGAGATTATAGGCATTAGTGCCTGTGCCCAGTCATGCAGTATCAATTTTAAAGAAGCCCTGCATCTCTGGAATTTAGCAGTTCATCCTAGGCAAAAATCTTCCTTTAATACTGATTCTAATTCATTTTACTAAGTTTTTATTCACTGGGATTATAACAAAAGAATATATATTGTCATCTTTAAATCTTGATCCTGGTGGGAGGTACTACTATTTTATTAATAAATAGTTAATAATGAATTCGACTCACACGAATTAATTTAGCTTTCAAATAAGTTGAAAAAGAGAACTACAGGGATTTCTAAGGAAAAAATTCCCACATGAATAAACCAGTGGGTTAAAACTTTCACATTGGTAGCATTGTAGAAAGTAGGCAGGAGAGAGAAGGGGCAGGAAGTTGAAAGGTAACTATGAGGCTCTTGCAATGGTCTAGGTTTGCAGCATAATACTTTTTTTTTAAAGAAAATACATAATTAAAAGATGGTAAAAAATAAGACTACCGAGTTTGGGAATTGATTGAATGGAAACTAAAATGACAGGTGGTTGGTTCAACACGTTGGAGAGGAGATGTTCTTCTAAGAAAATAGAAGTCAGGCGAGGCAGCTGGTTGATTCGCGAAGAAACTGAGGAGTACAGCATCGGCTTAAACTTACAGAGACACACACTCGTGGGGGTATGAGAGCCTATGGGACATCCCTACAAAAACGGGATCTAGAATGCAAGAGAAAGGTTAGGTAATGGAGAAGCATTAGTGGACTAAAACTACTACTAATGTAATGTGAGTACATAAGATTATAAAAATATCTTAAAATTATAGGCCAGCATGGTGGCTCACACCTGTAAACTAAGCACTTTTCGAGGTCAAGGTAGGAGGTTTACTTGAGGCCAAGAGAAGAGCCAGCGGGCTGGATGACAGGCAAGGAGGGGGACCTACAACGCCCACCAGAGGCTCCAATAGCCAAAAAGGCTGGACAACTGCTGAGAAGACACCTGTGCCTTGGTGTCTCCTTCACTTTACACTTGGGACTAAATGTGGAACCCCCATTTCCTATGCCTAGGTCAGTTTCTTGTGAA
>CAUYRH010070302.1:0-16964 GCA_963574655.1 Perodicticus potto
TGGCAGGTGCCTGTAGTCCCAGCTACTTGGGAGGCGGAGGCAGGAGACTCGCTTGAGCCCAGGAATTGGAGGTTGCTGTGAGCTGTGATGCCACAGCACTCTATCCAGGGTGACAGCTTGAGGCTCTGTCTCAAAAAAAAAGTCTTTGGTTCATGGGATCTAAATCTTCATAGACTGGGTTAGGCACCTTTTTTGTACACTTGCCCTAGCACAGGCCTTTATACTTAGTTATTTTTTTTTTTTTTTTTTTTTTTTGAAGTTTTGGCTGGGGGCCAGGTTCGAACCTGTCACCCGCAGTATATGGGGCCAGCACCCTACTCCTTGAGCCACACACGCCGACCCCTGGCACAGGCCTTTAATAAAGGGTTAAGGAGGGCGGCACCTGTTGCTCATTGAGTAGGGCGGCGGCCCCATCTACCCAAAGTGGCTGGTTCAAAATCAGCCTCGGCCAAACTGCAAAACAGAAAAATAGCTGGGTGTTGTGGTGGGTACCTGTCATCCCAGCTACTCGGGAGGCTGAGGCAAGAGAATCCCCTAAGCCCAGGAGTTGGAGGTTGCTGTGAGCTGTGTGACGCCATGGCACTCTACTGAGGGCGATAAAGTAAGACTCTATCTCTACAAAAAAAAAAAAAGGGGTTAAGGCCAAGTGAGCAATTTCTATGTGCCAGATATCTCTTGTGTGTTTTCTCATATAATACTTGCAAAAACTCTATGAGGCAAGTCTCCATTGCAGATGGAGGAGGACCTGAGGCACATGTTAGTTGACCTGTCTAAAGTCACACTGACAAGTGGTGGAGCTGGGGTAGGACAGAAAGCAGGTTACTGCCTTCAGCTTTAATGGTTCTTCCTTGCAAGTGTCTTGTCATCATCCATTTTCTCCCACTGCAATATGAGCTCCTTAAGCAGGGCCTGTGTCCAGTCTCCCAACATATGCAACAGAATACCTGGCACGTGCTTGTTAAAAGATTAATGGAGTGTTTTCTAGTTCTCACCATTCCCACAGAGTTATTCTAGAGGAGTAGTTCTCAACCTGTGGGTCACGACCCACAGGAACTGTATTAAAGGGTTGCAGCATTAGGAAGGTTGAGAACCACTGTTCTAGAGGCTCAACAGTTGGCTTTTCTCTGTCTTGTAAAGGTTGTGACTTAGAAGCTCCTTTCTTTAAAAATGCTGGGCATCGTGGCAGGTGCTTGTAGTCCTAGTTACTCAGGAGGCTAAGGCAAGAGGATCACTTGAGCCCAACAGTTTGAGGTTGCTGTGAGGTGTGACACCACAGCACTCTATGCTGGTGACAGAGTAAGACCCTGTCTCAAAAAAAAAAAACAAAACCTAAAAACTCCTTTCTGTGGTCTCATTGTACTCAGATCGGGTGTGGGTGAAATTGCCAGCCACGTACACCTGAGCTGGCAGGTTCAAATCCAGCCCGGGCCCGCCAAACAACAATGACGGCTGCAACCAAAAAATGGCCGGGCGTTGTGGCGGGCGTCTGTAGTCCCAGCTACTTGGGAGGCGGAGGCAAGAGACTTGCTTGAGCCCAGGAATTGGAGGTTGCTGTGAGCTGTGATGCCACAGCACTCTATCCATGGTGACAGCTTGAGGCTCTGTGTCAAAAAAAAACTTCCTGGTGCTGAGGATGAAAGAGGGGACAGGTCAGCCCACCATGCCCTACAAAAGGGACCTGGAGAAGTTTGCGCCTCTCAGACCACAACCTAACCTGCCCCTGCAGTCCTGGGACAGATTTCTCCCTTCTCATGCCCAGCAAATCACTCCCCTTACCCCCTACCCTGGTCTCTCTACCTCCTCCCCCTCTATAGCTTGCAGCTGCCTCAGTGCCTGGCAAGCTGGGTTGAGTCACTTCCAGCTTGCATTCTTTTTCTGGTCAGGCCAGTTTGACAGATCTCTCAGGCTCCTCTGCCCCATGGACCTAGAGCCTATGGGCCCCTCTCAAGGCCCCCAGCCTCCCCCCCCAGATGAGGCAGAGCAGATACCTGGAGGAATGTATAGGACTCCTAGAGGAGGCATTAGAGATCACATGGCAGATTTCTCTGCTCCCTAAATCTAGGGATAGGTCTTTGCTTCAGGCCCAGGAGCCCTTCTTTTTCAAGAAATAACGCCAGCCTGGAACTGTTTCCCAGAACCACCTAAGCACAAGACCTTGCTATTCTCCATTCTCTGGGGCAAGAACTTCACTCTGAAGTTCTTGGGTCCTTCTAGGATGAGGAAGATAAGCACCCCACCCCTCAATCTCTGATGTGTGTGTGGCCTAGGCCACCCCAGGGTTGCCACCTTGGCGTCAGACCCTCCCACTCCCTTGTTCTGACCACCAGAGGGACTGAGGGCCCTCGAACAGGACCTGATGCACACTGCTCCAGGGGCTAGCCACTTTCCAGAGTTCAGTAAGAGGTCATAGGGGAAACAAAGGCCTGAGCTCTCAAGGAAGGTCCTCCTGACAGCTAGGTCTCAGAGAGAATGGGGATAGGAAGTTAAGAGACCCTCAACAGGAGTTGACGTTCTCTCCTTTCCCCTGCTTGTGCTGTCCCAGAACCTCTGCCACAAACCCTAGCAGGGGTCCTGGGAGCTGCAGCCCATTCTGAGGACCAGGAGAAAAGGCTGTGTCATTCCTCAGGATGAAATAATGTGCAGGAACAGAACATGAGGGCCCAGGGTAGGCCCACAAATTCCAACAACCCTGTCTGGGTACAGAATCCAGTGTGCCTGCCTCAAAGGTCCCAGGCTATTGCCTTCTCTCCTCCAATACCTGCCACCCTGAGCTGACCCCAAGCACTGGAGAGGCAGGAGCTGGGTAGTCCAGGAAAGGAAGATACACCTGCCTCCTCACATAGATGAGGCCCAGTGGAGTTGCTAGAAAGGGTGGGCTGGCCTCTGTCACCCAGTGGATGCCACCAGTTCTCAGACTGCCCCTCCACCTGGATCTTGCCTTCAGGCCCTGAATTAGAAGGTTGAATTTAGCTGCCTGGTGAGGGGAGAAGCTAGCTGGAAAGGGGAGCAAGGACTCCTCACCTGTTAGGGGCCTCCCTTCCCAAGGGAAAAGAGGGTTTTGGTGAAAGGAAAGTAGGAGAGGGATGCAGTGGCAGAGAGAGGGTCTTTACCCACCCATTTATCCCCCCAGAGCGTGTTCCTTGCTCCTATTCCCTTGACCTTAGAGAAATTCAAGACAGTGAGAGAAAGCCTATCCCTGAGAAATTTTGCATGACTGGAGTCACCAGCTGTGTGATCCCACTACTTGGCACCCCCTCCACTCCCAAAAATGGTCCATGTGGCTGAGTCCAACCTACCCCCTCTGCCAGGGCCCCAAACTTCCTGCTCCCCTACTCCAGGCAGCCAGAAAGGAGCACACAACCCAGGCACTTCTGCAAACATGTTTAATGCACTTAGATTACACAGAGGATGAGGGGGCAAGAAGGAATCGACATCTAAGTGAGTCACCCAAAAGTTCTTAGAAAAGTCCCAGGCTGGCTGTAGCCCCAGGAACCGAGTTGCCACTTATATTAAAAACTAATAAAAAATTTTACAAAAGTCTGCTTGTTGCAGCATTTAGGTACTTGTACAAAAGGAGGAGTTTCTCTACAGGTCTCCTGACTTGAACAGGGAACAGGCACCTCACCTGGCAAGAAGGTCTAAGAAGCCAGGGAGGGAAGACCAGATAAAAAAATACAGTCAAGGAAATTCTCTACTTGTCTGCCCCATAGGGGCACCGACCTTCAGGTTTTCTCCCTGCTCTCAACACATTCTCAAAACCCAATCCCAAAACCCTGTGTCTATTTCTTAAAACACTCTATCTAGCCCTTTTACATTCTCCTCTAGGCTTCCCTAATACCTGTCCTGGAGCCTCGACTGTGGAAGGAGAGATGGGCAGGAAGAAGCACCAGCTCCCCAGCCAGACCTGAGATCTTGCCTGAGCCTTCTCAGCCCCTCAGAAGGGCATCTGGGTCTACAGTCCTCTTCAGCCCACACTGGGCCTGGGGGACCACGGGACCCGCCCTATATAGCAGGCAAACAGCGAGTGAGGAGCCCCTTCTCAGAAAATCCAAAACTCCAGGGACCTAGAAGAATGGGTAGGACTGAGAAAGCCTCAAAGAAGCCTGCAGAAGAGGCAGATACAGGGAGGGAGGGTCCTTGCCTCCTCTACCCACCACAACATCAGTGGCTCCCAAAGAGCTCCTGAGGGTACGTTTACTGAGCACCCACCATGTGCCAGAAGCTGAGCTGGTCCCTTCTCACCAGCCAGCAGCTCAATGGAGAGCCTCCTCCCTGAGAAATCTCTGGGAGGCATCACTGCCTAAGGAAAAGGGGGCCTGGTCAGAGATGGCTGATTCCTTGCCACTCCCCCAGAGCCATTAAAGTAGGGAGATGAGATGTAGCCAGACCCCAGCAGGTTCTTAGTATCATGAGGTTCCTGTAACGGTGAGGCAGGACAGGGTCACAGGCTTCATATGCTCATAGAGCTCACCTGTTTCTTCTTGCCTTCCCCCTCTGTTGCCTAAGGACAGGACCACTATGCTGGTGGTGCTCACCACTGGTCTGCAAAGATGCTTCAGGCCTGGGGGAAGTTGTTGACCAGATGCGACACAAACTGATGACAAAGCTTAGCTTAGAATATGCTCCCTCCCCACAACCAGACAGAGGGAGACAGGATGAACTGCATCAGGGGACCTTCAGGCAGGCCCCTAAAAGAGAGAATTTGAGGGAAGGCTGGTCAGAGTGGCAAGGAATGGAGGCAAATAGATGGCAACTCTCTGTCCACGAAGTCCCAGAAGATACGAGCTTCAGTTGCTGTGGTGAGTGAAGAGCAGTAAGCATCCTGTTGGAAAAGTCCCTGGGGGTAGCAGAAGGCACAGCTTCTGCTGACATCAGGTCCAGAGAGGCTCATGCCTTGGCCGGTGGGGCTCTGGAGCCAGTCTCTCCCAAGTGCTCCAGGCTGATCTGCCTCGAAGCTTTGAGCTTTGAGCTTGATGGAGTTAATCAGTTAGTCCAGGGCTTAAGTGGAAAGGGGCTGGGCCTAGTGGCTCTGTGGAGATCCAACTCCTGTTCCCTGGAGAGCCTGGCCAGTGCCCTCAACACTTGGAGGAGCTCTCTGGCTGGATCCCTCATCATCAGGGTCTTGCACTATATGGGCCCTTCTGTAGCACCCTGGTGGTGTGTGTGTGGCAAATGGGAGCCATGAGGAGCCCTACAAGGACCCAAACAGACAAAATGACTTTGCTTTGGAGAGGTCTGAAGGATGATCTTAAGGTTCCTAGAGTTGGAGGTAAGAGGACAGGAAAGGGGCTTACTGATTCCAGGTCAGGAGTAGGAAAGAACCAGAGAGGAACCCCAAAACAGTGGATCCGAGATAAACTGGCTTCTGAAAGGCAGACTGTGAGATCTACAGTATGGGGGGTGAGGGACCAAAACCCACAGAAGGCCAGGACACAGAAAAGGGGACAGGACAGGAATGGGGTAGGAAAGATGGGGAATGAATGGATGGAGGGAGGAAAGGAGGGTGAGGTTGTCAAAATCAATGTGAAAGAGATGTTGAGAAGTTGATTTTTCGGTTTTTTAATATGCCAATCCTATAGCTTGGAGGCTGGGAAACCCAAGGAATGAGGAAATGGAATGGGACTGGTCATAGAGTTGGACCTAGGCTCTCAGAGACAGTGGGGATAATCTGTGAGGTGCTGGGTCTCAACCTCTCCCAGATAAGCCTGCTTGGGTAGGAAAGGCCTAGAAGATGAGGCTGGGGCCACCAAGTCTTTGAGACCCTGAAGGTCCCCAAACTTTGTGGGGGCCCAGTTCACTTAAAAAAACAGTGGCACCCCTTCTTAGCCCCAGCTAAACTGTCCCCCTCCAACCCCTCAACACCCAAGCTCAAAGGGCTTAAAGCTGCATGGGGGAGTGTCTCTGCCCTCCCCTTGCCCCAGGCTCTACCAGGCCCAGTTCAGAAGAAAAGCCTCTCTGTGAAACAGGCTCCTTCAGGGCCCTTGGCTGGCAGGGGAACACCGGGCACCTTCTCTGGTGGCAGTGCAGGGGGAGACACAGCCCCAGGCCCGTTTGAGAGAATGAGAAAGTTCATCTGGGAATAAAGTTCTGTTTAAAAACATTATATACATGGCTTCTGGACATCTTTGCAGAGCAATAAAATACCATCCGGTTTCTACAAAATAAAATAAGGAAGAAGAAAACCAAACATGATCAGAGGATTTGTTCCATGGTCAGAGGAGCTTGGCTAGCAAAGGCTTCCCAGAGTGGAGCTGGGCAGGGCGTCCACCCACATACTTCGCATTGGTGCTCTCTCCACTTCCTCCTGCTTGGCTGTGTGGCAGGGGGTGGGTGAGAATGAAGCCTGTCTCCACCTGGGGGCATCAAGGGTCCAGAGTCAAATTTCAAACCAGAATGGCAGCAAGAGGCAAAGAGGGTTTGCATCTGCCCACTCACTGGCCCAGTGGTACCAGGGCTTGGTCACATGGAAGTAGCCAACTAGCAGGTGAGGCCCCTGAGCTGGAGGTAAGATGGGGGGGCCTGTGGCCCATGCACGGCATCCCAACAGGTTGCGGGTGTGGTTGCTGCACAGTCATCCTCCCACTTGTCCTTTTATTTGTGGGAATCTTGTTTATGCAGTTGTTAAACTGGAAGTCACTGGGGGAGCAACTGGGCTCCACATCGGCCCCTGCAGGGCTCAGCCTAGGCTAGTGCAGTGGACTGTCGAACACCACATCAGGTAGGATAGAGACTTTCAGCTTCTTCTCAGGCCAGCTGTACTCTTTGGGAAGTTTGAACTGTGGAAGGAGCAAGCACAGACCCAGAGTACACATGGTTAGCAGAACCCACTGCATTTTTCCCAGAGACTGCCTAGAGAGAGGCCAGGACCCTTGCTCAGGCCCTGTGACCCGGTGCTAGGGGCAAGACAGGCCACTGGATGCTTGGCCTTATCCTCAGATGCTAGACCCAGGTGGGAGGCCGGGGTCAAGCAACTGGAGTTGGGTGGCCTCTTCTTTCCCCTTGCCTTGCCAATAATTAACCAGGGCTAGAGGAGGCAAGCTTTCTGACTCTTCCTTCCCTGTGCTGACCTCCCTCTTGCTTACTTTCTTGGTTCTGCCTTCAGCCACAAGCATGCAAGGAATCTGCTCCCTGAGGCCCTGGGCTGGAGGATGGGAAGATGGGGGAGGGTGCAGATGCTATAGGGAAGTAGCTTAAGGTCTGTCATTGCCATGGCCTCTTTTTCAGCCACTGGTGTGGGAAGGACCCTAGAATCTGTCCTCTGTAGGCTTTACCAAAGGATCTAACTAGAAAGGAGGCCTGGTCTGGCCCCGAAGTCAGAACCATACTTGAGACTTTGGTGAGAGCAGAAACATGGGATGACTGTGGCTTGAGGTAATATCTTGGGCCTGGGGCATCCTCAGAGGGTCATATCTCTATCCTGCTTTCCTTGTTCATTCTCATCTGCTTCCCAAGGTCATTAGCCACTAGAGTGGTCTCAGAAGTAGCCAAGGAGAGCCTGGCTTCCTTCCCCACCTGAGGAATCACTGATCTGCTGAGTTTTGTTTCTCCCATTTACCTGGGAGCGTCTGGGCAGTGAAGGGGAAGAGACTGACATATTTTATTCCCTCTGTGTCCTAGGGCTTTGCATTTAGCCTGGCACACAGCTAGTGCTCAATAAATACTCATTGACTTGGACTGCTGTTGGAGCTTGGAAACTCACACTGTCCTGGAGCTAGGCCAGCAGTCAGGGATAGGGTGGAAAGGAGAGAAGGACAGTGCTTTCAGCCTGCTTGAGCTGGGCTGGAGGCAGACAGGCCAGTCTGACACTCCCTGGCTGGCTCCCTCTTCCCTCCCACTGATGGGGGGACTGTCCATGCCAGGACCAAAGTGAAGAGTGGGGGATAGTACGGACAGCCTCTGGACAGGAAAGCCAAACAAGAAAAAAAAGTCATTTTTAATGACCTACTTTCCTAAGCTTCCCCTGGCTCCTGTCCCTCTTGCCTGGACTGTCCCCCTCCCACTCCTCAACACCCAAGCTCAAAGGAGCAGCCTGGCACAGTGCCATCCCAGTGTGACAAGGCCTCTCCGGAAGCACTTCTGGGCAGCTGGCTCTGGTATGACTGGGGAGCTGGGCCTCAGGGACTGGTTACTGGTGGGGGTTGATTGGCTGGCACAGACTGAGTCCTTGATGACTTTGGAATATATAAAGAATTAATTTATTAAGCTGCATCTCAGAGGACAGAGAAGACACTGCTCTATTGGGGTGACCTCTGGCTCTGAGGAGTTCCTGTCCACCTGGAGAGGACAGTCCCACCCTGTGCACTCTCTTCAGCCTCTTGAACATCAGAGGCCTCTGTGTCCTGGCTGATGTGGCCCTCGGAGCCCTGGCAGCTGGATGCTCCAACCCTGGTAGAAACCTGGCTCCTGTCTGACCTCCTTCTCGCTTGAAAGCCTGGCCCTAGGAGGTGAGGGGCCTCTCCCCCAAGCATGCTTCCCAGCAGGCAGGGCAAGGGAAGATCTGTCTGCCATAGGCAGGGAAGGGCCCAGAAGAGCCCTCAAGAGGCAGGCCAGTGTGCTAATGTTCCACTAATCCATCGGTCATTGAGGCCAGGAGGCTCAGATCCTGCTGGGGTGCTGGTTAGGAGGCAGGGGAAGGGGAAGGGACTTTCCAGGATGAGGTAAGTCAGTCCCTGCAAATGAGGATGCTAGGAACAAGGAAGAAAAAAACAGAGGACTATGGACTTCATTCCTGTACTCCAGAGAATCAGCCAGGGAAGGCATAACCCCCACCTGGCCTGCCAGCTCCTTGGCTCTGAGGCAGGGCTGGAAGAGGTAGGCAAAGCGGGGAGAGCCTATGGATGGAGAAAGGAGGAAGGGAAAGTGGTTCCTGGGTGGCCTGAGACAAGAGCAGGAGTCCCTCGCTGCCCACCAGAACTCCCCAGTGGAATGTTCTCTGGCAGCAGACATGGGCTTTCTGTTCAGAACCTGCCAGGGAACAGCAGGAGCTGGGAAGAACTAGCCTGAAGGCCCTGGCTGTCTCTTCAATGAGGTTCCAGGGAACTGGCAATTCTGACAATTTGTTGGGTGTCCTCACAGGCCTGGGGGTAGGACAGGAGGTGGGAGTGGTCCACGGAAACAGAAGAAAAATAGTCATTTAACATCCCTAACCTAACCCAGCACCTCAGGGAGGAGCCTGCGTGCGCGCGCGCGCGCGCACACACACACACACACACACACACACACACACACACACACACACACGTGCTCCTGGAGACTGGAATTAAACAAGCTTACTTCCTCTGGAGAAGTCAAATCTTCTAAGTCCTCCAGCATTTTCTCTACAAACTCTTCAGTCAACAGAATCTGTAAAGAAAGCACGAGGCAGTCTTTTATTTTTTAAACACATTCGGGCTTTTCACCAACTGCTATACTATGGACCGTTCTTCAGGCCATAGAGGAAGGGCGAGCCTACTGTGATCTGTTGTCATTCCTTTCCACATGGCATCCCCCCCCCAAATGCCAGCGATATCAGACAGACCGGGGCAGAGAAGGAAAGGGGTCAGAGGACAATGGGGAAAGGAAGTAGGGACATCTGGAGTGTTGGTACTGCTGGTCCCAGAAGGGCGATGAACACTGCTGGGAAACCTCCGACATTTTAGCTGTTCAGGCATGCTGCAGAGCAATAGAGGGAATAGAAAAACTGAGGGGCAGAGCTGAGCTACGGCAAACATCATCCCTGCCCAATCAGGCTCCCATGTTCCCACCTCCTGCCCCCAACTTGGTAGGACAAAAGCATTCTGTTTAGAGTTGGTATATGAGCCCTGTCTGGAATCTGGAAATACTCTGGAAGGTATATGCAAGAACATCTCAGCTGGAGAATTTGGAGATGGTAGACCAACATCTCTTGTTTTACAGATGGGAAAGGGATTCTCATCTTGCACTTCCAGCCATGATATCCACATTCTCCCAGGCTGTAAGCTCCCAAGCCTCAGCCACTGAACTCTTCAGACTTCTTACAGATTCTCCTTCTCTAGTCACCTCCCGGCTTCCTCAATGCTCTAGTCTGACTGGTATTTGGCTGACCCTAGTATTTGGCTGGCATAACCACCACCCTCACCCCTGAAAGAAGTTTTCAAAGCCAGTGAGAACATCTGAGGGCACTCTAAGATCAGAGCCTCTAAGATTAGGCCTTCCACAACCCGATGGGTCATTTCCCCAGCCCATTCCTCTGCAGGCTGCTTTGCAGAGACAAACCAAGCTTATCCCATGTCTTCGCCCCACCAGGCTTGAGGTATCTTTCCTCTTTCAAATCTGACCTCTTCCTTCACCTTTGTCCATCAGGGTTCCTGGTCTCACCCAGCTGTGGTTCTACCTCCCTTCTCCCACAGACCCTGAGTGCCTTAGTGGGGTATAGAGGGTGCCAGATAGCAGGGTAAAGATATAGGTGAGGGGTTTCTCTGAGGAATGCCCTTCCTGTGATGAGGATGTGAATCAGGAACCTGAAAAGTACCCATCAGATTTCCCCTGGGAGTTGTCCACTCTGAAGTTTCCTCACTGTGAGCTACAGTGAGAGGGCAGAGGAAGAAGGGCAAGCAGGTGGGATAACTGTGGGCTTGCATGATGAAGGAGTCTAAGGGGAGAAAGAAGACAGTGGGTGGGAGCGAGAAATGAGGAAATCACCCCCAAGTGAGCAGAAAAGTCACCATCACAGTAGCACTGTGCTCACTGCTCAGGTACATACCTCCTTCAGTCTCCTATAATTGAGGAAACTGAGGCATAGGTAAGTTATGTAATTTGTCTAATGTTACATGGCTTGTGAGTAGCTGAGATAAGACCATATCCCAGTCATGTCTGGACTCTGAAGCTGGTGCCTGAAGTACTGCCTCTGAAACCCGAACTTTTACCCCCAGGACATCTACTCATTGATTCATTCTTCTAAGAATACAGATAAGGCGGCCCATTTCCCACTAGGACAAGCATCCTCCCCTGGTGGACAGAGAGCCAAAAGACTCACCCTTCCCAGGCTCTAAGTCCACATTCAGGAACAAAACAGCTCTGACCACTGGCCCGCATCTCCTCACCAAAATTTCCATTCTATCAGCTCAGGCCTTGAGTGAGGACAGAAATGAAGCTTAGAAACAGAGTAGGGTGGCAAAGCTGACTCAGGGAAGTACCACCTGAGGCACCCCCCCACCCAACTCTTCCTCAAAGTTCCCAAAATTGAGACTAGCCAATTCTTTCCAGACTATAGCCACACATTAACCCTCCCACAGCCTAAGCCCTACCCTGCCTCCTCTTTCATCCCTGGGGTGTCCCCCTCGAAAGTCCAGAGTTTCTCCACCAGTTATCACAAGTCTGCTTGAGTAGTACAAAAGTCATATTCATATTTTTTGTGTTTCCAGAACTTGTTGCCATTTCTGCAAATACTAGCACAAACACAAGCATACCTAAAACCCAATTATATTACAATGGGCTGGGCTAACTTATTTTGTTCCTTCTCTTCCGCCCTCCCTTCTTCCTCTCCTTCCTTACTCTCTCTTCTTTTTTTAAGACAGTGTCTTATTTTGTAACCTGGGCTAGAGTGTGGTGGTGCCACCATAGCTTACTATAACCTCAAACTCCTGGGCTCAAACAATTGTCTTGTCTCAGCCTCCCAAGTAGCTGGGACTACAGGTGTACAACACCATGCCTGGCTAAGTTTTGTATTTTCTGTAGAGACAAGGTCTTGCTATGTTGTTCAGGCTGGTTTCAAACTCCTGGCCTCAAGTGATCCACCCAGCCTAAGCTGATTTCTAACTCACAAATAATTCAAGGTGGAGAGTGGGCTTTCTACAAGAGCAGCAAATAGGTCTGGGTCTACAACTAGTGCTGGGGCTGAGTTGTGGGGAGAAGGGTGTGGAGAGGGAGGGATGAGATTTCACAGGGGCTGTGGCTACCCAGCAAGACTTTTGTTCTTTTTTTTGTAGAGACAGAGTCTCACTTTATCGCCATCAGTGGAGTGCCGTGGTGTCACACAGCTCACAGCTCACAGCAACCTCCAACTCCTGGGCTTAGGTGATTCTCTTGCCTCAGCCTCCCGAGTATCTGGGACTACAGGTGCCCGCCACAACGCCTGGCTATATTTTTGATTTGCAGTTCAGCTGGGGCTGGGTTTGAACCCTCCACCCTTGGTATATGGGGCCAGTGCCCTACTCCTTTGAGCCACAGGCGCTGCCCAAGAGAGCTGTTTTTCAAGAAAATGTAATGCCACCAACACTGAGTTCAGTACTAAGCCAGTTCCTCTGACAAGGGTCTGGAACTGTTGTTGGGGAGAGGATGAGTTATGGTGGATTTTAGTAGAGCAACCACTAGGCATGGTACCATCTGTATATGGACTTAATTTGTACTCAGTTGAGGGAGGAATAGCAAGACCCAAAATGAGGACAAACCGTAGTTGCTCCTCCATTTTCAGTTTTGGTTATTTGCTAAACCCTGCTAGAAACTGCACATTATTTTAAAAGAATTAAAGGGGAAAAATTATACACAAGATCTGCACAGTATTAAGGGTGACATTCTCCGCAAAGAAACACGACAGACTGTCATAGCTCTAGGCACCTAATTTAATTTCCTTTGGGAGTTAAACCTTAGAAGCTTGGATTGAACAAACAGGGCCCTGTTCTTTGTATATTTCAAACCTGGAGCTGAGAATGTTAACAGATCTTATCAACAGGACACTGGAGATAGACAGCTATGATGGGGCAGCTCCTGGGAGCTCTCCCGAGTAACAGAGTTGCTCTTGTGATGCAACTGTGGGAAAAGCCTGTGCAGTTCTGGGGCTTGGCACTCCTGAAGCTTGCTGGGTCCCCATGGAGCTGCCTGGCTGTCACAAATAATGGGAATGGTTATAAAAATGATAGTGATAACGGTAGATAGCAAGAGCAGTGCCTCTCCCCCATGTGCCGGGCACTGTTGTGTTTGACCAGTGTCATTTCACTGAATCCTTATGGAGGTCCTGCCAGGGAGGATAATTATCCCCACTTTGTAGATGAGTAGGGGCTGAGAGGATGCTCTTTTCCTGTTGGGGAAATGTACCTCAACTATAGAAGCCTGTAAACTCAGGGCTGATTCCTCTCTCTTTGATGGAGAGGTAAAGGTGATTTTAGTTTCTACTAATGGCCTGGAAAACCAGCAGTCCCAACCCTGACCAGACACATGTTTCCTGGCCACCTGCTTAGTTCAAGAAGACCAGAACCTGAGACTCCCAGGCATGCGGCTGCTAAAACACCTTTTTGGCCACCTGGAAAGGAAGGCAAACCATGTCCAGAGATGGTTTGCAAGTCGGGACAGTGGGGAAAATTTCCAGGGTTGCTTGGCTAATACATACATCTTAATAGTTCTTTAGCCTAGAAAATAGCAGCAGAAATAATAATGATAATGATAACAACTGATTATTGTGCAGTGATATTTGCATTTACAAGGCTCAGGTGTAGAGCACTTTTTTTATTGTTGTTGTTGAGACACAGCCTCACTTATGTTGCCCTCGGTAGAGTGCCATGCCATCACAGTTCACAGCAACCTCAAACTCTTGGGCTCAAGCGATTCTCTTGCCTCAGCTTCCCAAGTAGCTGTAGGTGCCCACCACAACGTCCGGCTATTTTTCTGTTATGGTTGTCAATGTTGTTTAGCAGGCCTAGACTGGGTTCGAACCTGCCAGCCTTGTTGTATGTGGCTGGCGCCTGGAACCACTAGGACAAAAGACAAGGTGTAGAACACTTAATGTTTGTATATAAACAGACCTTGGAGGGAGGAGACCCTCTAGTTAAAGAGGAAGACCTGCAACTAATCTGGGTAGCACACCCCACCCCCACCCACCTCCCAGAAGCTTTTGAAAATGTGGAGATGCCAGGCTCCATTCAGATTTCTTTCTTTCTTTTTTTTTTTTTTGAGACAGAGTCTCACTATGTTGCCCTCAGTAGAGTGCCATAGCATCACAGCTCACAGCAACCTCAAACTCTTAGGCTAAAGTGAGTCTCTTACCTCTTACCTCCCAAGTAGGTGAGACTATGGGACTACAGGTGCCCGCCACAAAGCCCAGCTATTTTTTTTGATTGTAGTTGTCATTGTTTGGCAGGCCCAGGCTGGGTTTGAACCCACCAGCTCCAGTGTATGTGGCTGGCACCCTAGGCACTGAGCTACAGGCACTGAGCTCATCCAGATTTCTTGAAGCAGAATACCCTGGGGAAAGGCCAAGACACCTGCATTTTATTGTTTGTTTGTTTTTAAGACAGTGTCTTACTCTGTTGCCCTGGTTAGAGTGCCATGTCATCATTATAGCTCACAACAACCTTAAACTCTTTTTTTTTTGACAGAGTCTCACTATATTGTCCTGGGTAGAGTGCCATGGTATCACAGCTCACAGCAACCTCAAACTCTTGGGCTTAAGTGATTCTCTTGCCTCAGTCTCCCAAGTAGCTGGGACTACAGGCACCTGCCACAACGCCCGGCTATTTTTTGGTTGTAGTTGTCATTGTTGTTTGACAGGCCCAGGCTGGATTCATACCCACCAGCTCCGGTGTGTGTGGCTGGCACCCTAGCTGTTGAGCTATAGGAGCTGAGCCAAACCCTAGTTTTTTGTTTCGTTTTGTTTTTTTTGAGACAGACTCTTACTTTGTTGCCCTTGGTACAGTGCTGTGGCCTCATAGCTCACAAGAACCTCAAACTCTTGGGCTCGTGTGGTTCTTTTGCCTCAGCCTCCCAAGTAGCTGGGACTACAGGCGCCTTCCACAACGCCTGGCTAATTTTTCAATTTTTAGTAGAGATGGGGTCTCACTCTTTTTTTTGGAGACAGAGTCTCACTTTGTTGCCCTTGGTAGAGTGCCATAGCATCATAGCTCACAACAACCTCATTTTTGAGCTCGAGTAATTATCTTGCTTTAGCCTCCCAAGTAGGTGGAACTACAGGCGCCTGCCACAACGCCTGGCTATTTTTAGAAATAAGGTCTCGCCCTTGCTTAGGCTGGTCTCAAACCCATGAGCTCAGACAATCCACCTGCCTCGGCCTCCCAGAGTGCTAGGATTACAGGCATGAGCTGCCACGCCTGGCCCTGGGACTCGCGCTTGCTCAGGCTGGTCTTGAACTCCTGAGCTCAAGCAGTCCACCCACCTCAGCATCCCAGAGTGCTACAATTATAGGCGTGAGCCACTGCCCCAGCCAAGGCAACTGCATTTTTAAGAAGAACCCCAGGTCAGGGAGTGGTAGGAAATACCTAGGCCCAGTGGGGAAGGGGGTTGGGCACAGGCTTAACCAGCTGGGGTAAGTTGGTGACTATACCTACTACCATCTAGCTGGCTGAGCTGTGAGGGGAGCAACGGACCCCACCTTCACTCCACATCTTTGACTAGGGAGGAGTCTTGGAATCTAGGCCAGTAGCTTACTCCAGTGGACTCACACCAAGTGCTTTAACCAGCCTGGATGACTATTGGTAAGGAATGATGTCAATAACCTCCCAATTCCCCAGGCCCCAACAAGTTTTTGAAAGTAACCCAAAAAGTGATCTTTCATCAGTGCCTGCTCTAGGCAGGCCAGGCTCATTACAGGTAGGCGCCTAGCTGCTAGAGAAGTGACACTGATTCAAATTGTCTGTGGTCAATGATATTTCTGAGTCTGCAAAGAGTGGCTGACAATGCCCACTCCTTTCCCTTGGTACGACAATCGGTACGACAATCCATACTTTGTCCAGGGCCTTGTTTGCTCTTCATGTTGACACATTGTTCTCACTTCCCAACAAGTCTGGCTTTCTTTTCCCTCCCTTTCCTTCTCTCAGGGAAGGAAATGTGTTGTTTACAGTGGTAGGGACTGCCAAGGAGCTGCTCTGGCACTCATGATGGCAATGGAGGAGGCAGGGATGAGGAAGCAGTCCTGCCTGAGTCCCTTCCCCTAAATCCCCTCCATAGCCTGAATACAAGCCAGAAACAGCCTGGAGGACCCCCCAACCCCAGGCTCAGCTCAGAGGCAGCAGGTAGTTGGCTGCAGCAAGGGCACAGTGAGGCCTCACTCATTTCCTGTTCTCGGTGGGTGGTGAAAAGTTGGCTTCTGGTGGCCAGAAGGAGGCTCAGGCTTCTTCTGCCCTGTCTTTTGGCTGCTAGGGATACAGTGGGGCAATACAGTCCTCTCTAACAAGGGAGGGTACTTCTCTAGGCACATTGCTGGGCTCTAAACCTTAGTAGGCATACTCTTGGATAATAAGGTCTTTAAGACAGCTCAAGCAAAGGTCTTCAGGGAAATCACGTATGGCTAGGTTCACCAGTGGAAGGAAAAAAGAGCAGAAGCACCAAAGATGAGCTACCCAGCGCCTGGGCTGGGGATTTCCAAGTCATCTTTCATATAACATCCAAATGGGTGCTGGGACAGAATGCAGGGGCTTGTCCTGAGTATAGTGGTGAGTCAGCTGCCAGGGTAGGAGGAGAGCTTGGCAGCAACTCCCCCAGCCCAGCCCGGAGTAGGGTGGAACAGGTGCTGGGCGTCTTCTCCCAAGCCCAGGGCTTCCCATCAGGGATGGCAGGGAGCAGCTGGGACTAGGGGGTTGCCATTTGGGTGAGCTGCCAGATACCACACAGCTGAGAAAGCATTGCAAGGCCTAAAACGGAATTCCCAGATTTGGTGATATGACCCCCATGTGACCTCTGGGGTTGAGACTTCTCCCCCTTCAGACTGAGCATGGTTGGGGACAGATGAATGACTCAGTTCTGGGCCAGGATCCTGCTCAGAAGACTAACAGCCCAGTGGTGATAGGCTTAAGGAAGAGAGGGAGGGAGGCTTTTTTTTTGAGATGGAGCCTCAAGCTGTCCCCCTGGGTAGAGTGCTATGGCATCACAGCTCACAGCAACCTCCAACTCCTGGGCTCAAGCGATTCTCTTGCCTCAGCCTCCCAAGTAGCTGGGACTAGAGGCACCTGCCACAACACCTGGCTATTTTTGGTTGTAATTATCATTGGTTTTTTTTTTTT
>CAUYRH010070306.1:0-16324 GCA_963574655.1 Perodicticus potto
GCAGCCTTAAAGAAAGATGGAGACTTTACCTCTTTCATGTTTACATGGATGGAGCTGGAACATATTCTTCTTAGCAAAGTATCTCAAGAATGGAAGAAAATGTATCCAATGTACTCAGCCCTACTATGAAACTAATTTATAGCTGTCATATGAATGGTATAACCCAACTATAACACAAGAATATAGGGAAAGGGGCAAGGGTAGGAATAAGACAGCCTGGAAATTTGAACAGATGATAGTCATCGGTAACTGAATTTTGAATCAAAAACTATCTTGCTACTCTTTTCTTAGGCTTCTTAATTAATTTAGTTAGAAAATACAATGAGATTTTAAAGCAGATTTTTAAAAACTGCTGCCAGTTGCAACTGTTTATCTTTAAGAAATCTGATCTTTCCAGATACTGTTCAACTGAAACAAAAATATTGAAATAAATTGAAGGCTAAGGCTAGTACAAGAACATAGTTGTCATTCCTAACAATGTTTTAAATGTTTGTTTCCTAGTTGTGCAAAAAAAGTCCTAAAGTTCAATGTATGAGATACATTTATTCTGACATAATCCTAGTTGAATCTCTTTTACATATTGAATTCTATTTGAACAAGATGCTTCCACTCACTAAAACCTCTTTTTAATAGATATGCAAATTCCAGCAATAAAGAGGTTGCTTGGTTCTCCCAAGATCATTGAGTTAATTAGCCAAATCAACTTGCCTGATAGAATAAAAATACCAAATAAGTTTGTAAGATATCAATATTTTCCTAAAGTCTTCTCCTCCCTTGCCTTAATGCTGCCATTCGTAACCTCAGCATTAGACATGTGAAAGTGAACTGGTGAGGTCTGCAGGTAAATTTGGGTTGCAATTATAGGGAAGCATTTTTGGAAACCATTATGTTTTGTGGAAAGTAATAAACAAGCAATTTCTCCTTATTTACTTCCCCATATAAAATTTTATTCTTCTTGGGGTCTTGAAAAAGTTGAATCAAGAAAGGTGGAGGGAGGGTAATGGGTGGGTCCACACCTAGGGTCCATCTGAGAAGGGTGCAGGTGAAGTTTACTAAATATAGAGTATAAGGGTTTGAACACAATAACTAAGAAAATGCCATGAAGGCTAAGTTAACCAGTTCGGTGAAAATATTTCAGACTGTATATGGAACCAGCACATTGTAACCCATGATTGCATTATTGTACACAGCTATGATTTAATAAAAAAAAAAAAATCACCTTTTCTTCCCTCTAAATAATGAACAAGTTGAGAATTATGCACAGGAAAACAGAGGGGAATCAAGACATCAACTTGATTATTAATAATCTGAAACAAAAAAGGCACCTTGGATGTCAGACTCCAAACTCTGTCACCAAAACTTACCCCCGTTGATTGACAGGCATCACAAAAGCATCCATCAAGGTAGCTGTGGATAGTTTGCTCCACCTCTTCCACCTTCTCCCAGCTGCTTCAACCTGTCCAGCATTTGTTTCATTTCTGGTCCTTTCCACAAGAGCAACTCAGAGTGTCTTTGTTTTGTAGCAATGTGTGAGTTGTGTTTCTGGCAGTTCTAATTCAGTAATTATGTATTTTTGCAATTATATATTATACACTTTTCACATTATATATTCTGTGTATATTTATGTATGCATACATTGGTATATATATACACGTATATATTTGATCTCTGAAAGGACATTCAGTACTGAGTACTGTATTAAGTGATTTACCAAGAATTTGAGTCTAGAATTTCAAAGCCCAGCTTTAGATAAATTAGCAACAACAACAAATGCCTGTGGTCTGAAAAGACCATTGTTATTCCTTCAATAAACTTTTACTATTTCTGCAGTATGCTAGAAAAAAAGTATAAAGAAGAGAGATGCATAGATAAGACACAGACCCAGTCTACCAGGAGAGAGAAACCTACTAAACAACAATGACAACCATAACAAAAAAACAATGGGGTTTTGTGGGAGGCACCTGTAGTCCCAGCTACTGGGAGGCTGGGGCAAGAGAATCGCTTAAGCCCAAGAGTTTGAGGTTGCTGTGAGCTGTGACACCACAGCACTCTACCAAGGGTGACAAACTGAGACTCTGTCTCAAGAATAATAATAATAATAATAATTAGAATACACTGTGTTAAACATCTTATATAGATACTTCTAGGTGCCTACCTAGATGTTTGATACTGTTTTCTTTCTAGTAGACTCTCATTGTTAATTACAGTAACCATGAAACCAGCTAAAAATGCTTGATTTCTCAGACGCCTGTGCCCACAGGTGTGTGGAATAGATAAATGAGATTAAGGCATAATTCTGTGGGGAGATCATTGCTTTCTGGACAGACGCAAATTCTCTCCAGGATAGATCCCTTAGCTCTCTGTCCCTTTGCCTTCCCTCATCTTCTTGAGAATGTGGGTAAGAGTCAAGCAGTGCAACAGCCACCGCGCAACTGCATGGCTGCAAGCATGAGGGGGAATCCTACGTCCAAGCACAGTAGAGTGAAAATATGAGAAAAGGTAGAGTTCTCAATAATGTCATTGAGTAGCTCTGTATGGCCTCTTCCCGAAATTTTTGTTGCATAACACAAATAAACTGAAATCTGTTGAAGCCATTACTGATGGATATAGGCAAAGATAGCAGAATGACCCATGTCCTATAAAACACAAATGAGGAATCAGGGAGAAGTTTGCACAAGAGACAACAGCTTTCAAAATCTGCACATCCTCAGGTGGAAGGAAGAAGTCAGTAGAGTCTGGGGCTAAGGGGGACAGAATCAGTAGCTTGTATTCATAATGAGTTTTACAACACACCTGCTCTTATGCATATGGGAGAAAGCCTAATATTTCTCTACCTCCAGTTTTCCTCATCTGTATGGGAAGGGGCAATTATTGTACTATTTCCTAGCACAGTTGTAAATATAAAAGAGTTATCTCCATTAATGCAGCTGAAATAATGCTGGACGCATCAAAGAGCAGATGGGTGTGGGAATGAGGGGTTTCAGCTGCTGCCCTCCAAGCCACACTCCCAAACGCAGCCAGTCGTGCACCCTGACTGCCTGTTATCAAATTTTTCTAGATGAATCTGCGTTATCTGTTAATTCTTTTAGGATTAAGAAGAGCTGAGATATATATATGTATATATTTTAAGTCCTTTCCTCAAGATTTTCCAGAGCAATATGCAGTTTGAAGATTTGTACAGCTGTCAGATATGGACCCCAAATGGATCCCTGAACACACACGGTTTTCATTTTGATGATTATTTATCGTCTCGTGCTCCCTCCCTCTCAGTCACCTATCACTAGACAGTTTCTGCTCCATTGATTTCTCCCTATTCCGTTATTTTCTCTGCTTGATCAAAGGTGTTCCTAACCCACGCAGGCTCTGACTTCCTTCCGAGACCACTCCACTCATGTGACTCTGCTTTTGAATGTACCTGGGATTTTGTTTTTGTAGGGGTGTGATGAGGCGGACAGATGCGGAGATAAACTCATTGAAGAGAAGAGTTGGTTACAGCTCTCAAGAGGAGGGGCCCTGCCATGTGCAAAGGTCGCTTTTGTGTGCCAACCGGACTCCCTGAAGTATGCCCAGATAGCCAATGATGAAACGTTAATTCTGGCGTGGCTGCAAGGACGTTTCTGGAAGAGATTAGCATTTGAATCGGTGAGGTAAGTAAGCAGATGGCCCTCCCCACTGTGGGTGGCCGTCGCCCAATCTGCTGAGCGCCGAAGACAACACGGAGCGGGAAGGTAGGACGCGTGCTCCCCCTGCTGACTGCCGGAGCCGGGACACCAGTGGGCCCTCGGGCCTTCAGACTCATCTGCCCCGGGCCCCCTGCTTCTCAGGCCTTTCCAGCACACCCTCAGCCTTGCTGGGTCTCTCGCCTGAGGACAGACGACTGTGGCGTTTCTCAGCCTCATCACTGCGTGAGCCTCCCACTGGTGCTACACACACCACCATGCAGGCCCCAAGGAGGCAGAAGGCACAGGGAAAGCGCAGGTGGAAGTCTTCACTGTGGGTTTTGTGGGAAGGAAAGGATGAGCCAGAGTAAGTATTGTATTTTAGGTTTGTCTTGTTCGAAGAATTCTGATGGACTCGGGTCTATGGGAATAACTAGTTCTTAGCTGTCTGACACCAGGCCCTGGACTGATTAGGGCAGAGGAACGTTGTGTCCGGGAGTGTAAAGCCAGAGAGAGGAGCAGGGCGGAGCAGGGGCTCTGGATCGGTTGGTCTGCATATTAAAGGTGTGTTCCGGTAAAGTCACTTCCCATCGCTTGAATTAGCCAGCTGTAAGGTGATCCGTGAAGCCCCCTGATATCAAAGCATCATAAGATAAAGAAAACTTTAAAAAAATCATTAATACAAACTTGAGTCCTGATTTGTGTTTGTTACTTTTATGCTATCTCAATTGTGTCTTATTTTTTTCTCTGCCATGTGAATGACTAGCTCTAATAATCTTACTAATGAATAGGCTGCACACTGTTAAAAACATATGTTATTCAAAAGAAAATTATTCAACTATTTGGATTGTTTTGGCCAGACTCTTCCACAGTCTTTATTTTTCAGGTAATTGCTATTATTTTTCACTCAGCCAGGCATGTGAAAAGGGAGGCTTAGTCAGTTAAGTCTTGAAATAGATACTTCTCAGTTTACATTTTAAACAAGATTAATTGTAGTGCCTACACAGTTACCACAGTTAAGTAAATAAAATTATTCTGTATTATACTATACACCCAAACACTGATTGTCTCACCATCTCACTCCAAATAACAGCATCTTTTTCAAGAAACAATATTTTAGGGTGAAAACAGGCATAGAAAATCCTAAGAGACAATAAAAATGTTCTTCCAAAAAAATACTGTAATTTTTTCAAATGCTGTTTAACCTTCCCTTTCTCTAGACTTGTAAGCACCCTATGAATAGGAACTTTATCTACTTTATTTATTCTCCAACCCCATCACTTAATTCTACTGTGTGACAAGGCTGTCACATAGTAGATGCTCAATAAATATTTGTTAAAGGCATGACTAATGCAAATAAAGAGACATATGAACAGGAGCATATTTTCAGTCAGTGGGGAAGAAATTTCTGTAGAGTTCTTCTGCTGAATTAACTCACTAAAGTTCGCTTCTTCACTTCTTTCCAGTATAGAAAGAAAAATCAAGATAAGCACATAAACCAATATAGCACTGTAGAAATCACTTCTCGCAAACTTTCCTTACCAGTTCTCAAGCCCAAAATCCCATTTCACAAACTGGCATTTGAACTTGCATTTGTATAACTTAGTAGAGATGGTAAGCCTCTGTTAATACAGGATCTCATTTAATCTTCACAATCATCTGAGACATAATTAGGACAATCTCACTTCCCCATCAGCTCAGACATTTACACCATCATGGCTACAGAGATTTTGAGCCTCAAAAAGAAAAAAAAATTATCTTGAAGTGAGTGGGAATTTGAGGCATAGCACTGGGCGCTTTATTAGGCTATTGCACTTAGGAATGTATAACCTCAAAGATGGAGAAGTAGCTTAAATTATCTTGTCCATCTACAACTTACATTGAAAAGAAATATTGTTCTAACATTTAAATAACGCACAGGAATAGTCACTGAACACCAGGGCAGTGAACGAAGTTCCAATTTCCTGCTTTTTTCTGATGTGTCTGGTCAAAGAGATCTGTTAAAATTATTAATGCAATAATAAAATTGCCAACCTTTCTTTCAAGTCATTGACCTAAGGAGTTAGCTATTTTGTGCCTCCACTGTGCATCTTTCTCAGGCTAGGGAATTCCCTCGGTCCCATGCCCTAAGCTTTTTTAGACCCTCTATATCTTTGAAAATGCAATCTAATAAACTCGTTTACTTGTACGCAGTTGGTGCACTGGTAAATGTTTTAAAACCGACACTCCAGCAATATGAAAGTCCTGTTTTGTAGCATTTGCCAATTTTTGTGATGTAAATACTCCCACTGTTGTGAATTTTAAGGATGGCTGCCTTTAAAACTTAGATTACAAAATTCCTGGAAAATTATCAGTGACTGAATTCCCAAAAACGAACCACATCATCCCGGAGGTGAAAGGGCTCCTGGTGAAAGGCATTTGTATTTACAAAGTCGGTGCCACTCAAAATATGGCCCCGTTAGGAGAGTCACGTTGTCTGGAAGCTGGTTGGAAATGTAAATTCTTAGGCCCCACTCTAAACTTATGCAATCAGAATTTCTGGCAGTGGGGCTCAGAAATTTCTATTTTAAAGAATGTCCATGTTCTTCTTATGCATACTGAAGTTTGAGAAGTTCTGTACTGAAGGATAACGCAACATCTAACTACATGGTGTCTGAATTAGTTGCTAGGGCTGCTATAACAAAGTCCCCCAGACTGAGTGGCTTAGGCAACAGGAATTTATTGTCTCTCAGTTCTGCAGGTTAGGAATCCATGATCAAGGTATCAACAGGGTTAGTTTTCCTCTGAGATCTCTCTCTCTGACTTGGAAATGGCATCTTCTTCCTTTGTTTGAACATGGCTTTTCCTTTCCATCTGTCTGTGTCCTAATTTTCTCCTCTGATAAGGACCACAGTCATGTGAACCAGGGCCCATCCGAATGACTGCGTTTAACATCAAGTTCTTCTTTAAAGACCCTGTCTCCAAATATAGTCACATTCTAAGGTACTGGGGGTTAGGAATTCATCCTATAATTTTGGAGAGACACAGTTCAGCCCATAACAGTGTCTAACAAATATTTGTTACCTACATTAATAAAATGTAATTAATAAAATAAGATCTGAAGGAGAAAAAGCCCAACTTGGCAAAAGGCAAGGACCTACACTCTGATTACTCCTGGATATGGGATTCACCTCCTGAGTTACTGGACAGGGAATGGTATTTATCAAAATCAGCTCCATAACTAATGCAAAACTTTGTACCAGCATGTGGTTTTAGCTTTTATTAACTAATCTATTTGCTATTTTTATAAAGTCTGGCATTAAATACACCACTTGGAGACACCTGCATGAGCAGGTCTAGTTGATATTTGATGTTTTCATCTTGGTGCCCAAATTCAACAGACCAGGTAAGCCAGCTCCACTACCAAATTGGGCTAGAGGACCTCGTCTTGTTCAAGCTTTCCTCCTCCTGTTTTATGATTCATAATGTTGAGTAACATTTTAAAGAAGTGTATATACGCATACATACAGATACATACAATAAATGTAGAATATAACATAGTCTCTCTTTTTTGAGGTAGTGATGTCTGCTGTTTTAGATCGCCCAATTATTAAAGTCTACTTTTGGGATATTTAATAATTCTACTTTGTCAAATTCATTGGAATGTGTCCAGTATGGTTATTTGAGTGCTTTATCTTAGAAGAAATAATGCTTAAAACTTATACATAGTATAGCATCTGCAATCTCACATTCTGAAATTATTCGTGATAAAACTATATTCTTGAAGTTTTCCTTGAAGATTTCTGTTGTGAGCATATCTTGAAAGCTCACATACATAGAATCATCCTAACTTCTGCTGCCATTCATATCTTGAATGTTTTCAGATTTTTACCTGAAGGAGGGCAAGTATGAAAAGAATCATTTATTTAAAAAAATTAAGGTACAAGAAGCACATATCATTCTATGATCCCAAGATTTGTCAGATGGCATCAAAGAGAAAAATAACATATCATCATTAACAAACTCCCCAGGCAGAAACTGACATACCGCTTTTGATTAAATGTAATGCGTCACATGTTTTTTTGTAGCTAGATGTGACAGATAGTTCCCCATGGCATATCAAACCAAAGCTATCCAAATGTTTCATGCAGTACAGCTCGCCTTTCTGAATTTAGGGCACCAATTTCTTTTCAACCAAGAAGGATAAAAGGCTCTCTGATTCTCCCTAGGAATTCCCAAAAACGAACCACATCATCCCGGAGGTGAAAGGGCTCCTGGTGTTCATGTAGTTCAGTTGCCTACTTAAATGGGAATTCCCTCTGCACTATCCCTAACAAGTTGTCATCAGCTTTCACTCACACACTTCCTGAGACAATTTACTTGTTGTGAGGGGTCCTCTTGATCCTATTCTACACTCTAGGGTGACACTAAATTAATGACTCCCACAAATTATAAATCATATATTTTAACCCCACTTTCAGAGCCCTTTATGTCTATTCTTCTGGATTTAAAAAAAATCCCCAAATATTTCTCAAATAACTTTTTAATGTTTCTTTATTGCCAATAAATAAATATATTTGTTATACAGCAATTTAAAACATTAAAATAAGAAGTAACTCCAATATTCCTTCACTTGAACCTATGTGTTTTCCAGATATTGCTTTACCTCTCTTCATCTGTAACATCAAATTTCTGGAAAAATGTATTATGTACTTGTTTCGACTTCCGCACTTTCTATTAACTCTAGAGGTAAGTGAGGTCTCATCCCAACACCACCACTGAAACTACCATTCTCAATCTTATCACCCTACCTTTCTAAACAACCCATGCACTACCGATGACTCTTTAAGAACTCCCATTTCTCTTGTTTCCTCTGACACATCATTTACTGATTCTCACCCATGTCTCTGGTCGACCCATTAAAGTCTTCTTGGATTTATCTTGTTCGTTGACTCCTTACTCAAGTTTTTCTCTTGTTTTCTTCTTACTTCTAAGGAAAAAAGAAAAAGCCTTCATAAGATCCATGAATCCACTAAAATTATATTCAAAATTGGTTATGTGTGTGTGTGTGTATTCCTAGGACTAAGAATATATTCTAAGTATCCAAAGGCTTCTTGAATTGTGAAATGAAGCTTTACGTTGCTCCCAGGTCATCTCACCCAGTCCTACAATATCAGCTACCTCCTATATATCACCACAAGGCAGTTCCACCAATGCCTCCCAAGGGCCTCCAACACAATAATACCACAACTGCTAAATTTGTCTTTCATATATTATCTTATATTTTTGTGAAAATAAATTGTCCAACATATAAACTAAGAACTAACCCATTCCCACCCTTACACTCCAAATCCAATTGCTGAGGAAGTCCTCTCAATCAGATCCCTCTAACATCTTCAGAAAGTATTTCATTCTCATCCTTATGGCAGCCTTAGTTCAGGGTGACATCCTTCCCCAACTCAATTAGTCTAACAGATTTTTAGCTGGTCTCCCTGTCTCAAAAATTACTCTGCTTTAATTCACATTTAAATTTCTGCTCAGTATTTTATATCAAAGCCTAAATCTGACCCACATACTCACTGTATTTTGCCATGTATAATGCACTCTTTTGCCCCTGGTTTTTTGTTTGTTTATTTGTTTTTTGAGACAGATTCTCACTCTGTCACCCTGCGTAGAGTGCCATGGAATCATCATAACTCACAGCAACTTCAAACCCTTAGGCTCCAGTGATCCCTAGAAGGTGGGACTACAGGTGCCCTCTACAATGCCCAGTTAATTTTTCTACTTTTTAGTAGAGACCAGATCTTGCTCTTGCTCAGGGTGGTCTCAAACTCCTGAGCTCAAGTGATCCTCTTGCCTCAGCTTCATTTGTCAAAATGTTTGAGGGAAAAATAAGGGTACTAATCAGTACTAATCTGTATCTATATACATGTTCTTAATTCCTTTAGTTATGCTTATGCACAAAAAGTGTAACTCTAGAAAGCAATAACAATATCCACATGCAAAATAATACCCTGGAATGTGGGAATCTACAGCGAAGGTGAAAACTCAACTTGCTGTGATACCTGGTAGGCTAACCAGCCAACTGCAACTTCTTGATGTGTCAACAAAAAGCCTACTAAGGCCCTAATGAAGAAAGAGTAAATATTTAACCAGTACATAAAATGTCTTATACCTTGTGTTATACCTTCTTACATTTTGTAATTATTTGTTACATAAAATTTCTTGTACCATCATCGTATGTTAAAAAACAAATGCCAAAATTCCTTTGTAATACAAAAAACAAATGCCTGCATATAAATAATAAAAATTTGAATTAAAAATTAAAACAAAGATTATTTTCCTGAAAGGTTGGGATAAAAACACGAGTGTGTGTTATTACTTACATGAATGTATTCTACATGGCAAAACACAGGTAACTATTCAAAGCCTAAAGCGAATCCAGACTTATCATTATTCCCTTCATTTTTTCCCCAACTATTTTCAAAAACCCATACCTCTTAGGATATCATGCAATCTTCTTTATTGCTTCTGCCTGAATATGCAGCTCATCTCCTGCCACTCTCACCATCCTACTTCTGCATGCCTCCATCTGCTACCCATTCCTCTCACTGTTTTCTACTACTTTCCTCAGCCCCAGTCATATGGCTTCTTCCCACATATTCTTCCAAACTCAGCTCAGATGTTATATCATTCATTCATTTGACAAATGTTTATTAAGTGAAATCTCTTTACTAGACATCATTCAGAGGGTGAAGACATAGTATGAATAAGACAGATCTGATCTCTGTACTCCTAGAATTTATCTTCTATCTGCAGAAGCATTCATACTGATAACATTAAACCAATAAACACATAATCAATTGTGTTATTAAAACTATAATAAGTGATTTAAGAGGTAAATATAAGATATGTTGACAATATTAATATGGTCCTGATCTAGATTGGAAGATCTAGATTCCTATACAAAGGAAGGCTTTCCAGTGGAAATAATATTTAAGCTGAGACCTGAAAGATTTATGGACATTCCTGGGTGAAGGGAGGGGGGGAGTCCAGGTGAAGGGAACAGCTTGTGCACTGTGCAAAGATCTTGAAGCAAAAACACTCATGTTGTATTGGAAAAACTAAAGAGGATGAGTGGTTGTCACACAAAGTACACGGTACAGGTAAGAGGTTGAGCCCAGAGATGTAGAGAGGAGCCAGATTATACTCAAATTTTAGAATCTTATTCCTGGTTTTAGTATTGTCCTAAGACCAAGTGGTCCCCAACAGGTTTTAAGTAAATCGGTGACATAGTTTGACAGGCCTTTTTATCACTCTGACCTTTGTTCAAAGAATGTATGGGCTGACTAAAAAGAGCAGATGAAGAGAGCTTTTCAGAAACTTGTGCAATAGACTCTAACTTGTGGGGGATTGATTTATGATTTTTTCAACTCTATGGTCATGTGAGAACAATACACATTCAGTAGAAACTGTACTTCAAGTGCCAGTATAACCATTCTGCTTTTCACCTTTGGTACAATATTTGATAAATTACACTAGATATTCAACACTTTCATATTTAATAAAATAGGCTTTGCAATAGATGATTTTGCCCAACCGTACACTAATGTAAGTGTTCTGAGCACATGTAAGGTAGCCTAGGCTAAGCTATGATGTTTGGTAGGTTAGCTACCTTAATTGCATTTTCAACTCATGATATTTTCTACTTACGGCAGGTTTATTACTTTGTAGCCCCACCATAATTAAGAAGCACCTATGGATTGAGTAAAGTACAATGGTGAGGTAGGCCAAAATTGTGATGTTGGTTAGAAAGCAGACAAATGTGAACATCATTTAGAAGGTAAAACTAACAAGACATGATGAAGGACTTAGAGAGCAGTTAAAACAAAAGGACAGTACCAATAAAACTTATGTTTCTAGTTTGTACAATTTGATAGAACATCATGCCATTCATCAGTATAAGGAACACATTTCAGAGGTCAACCATGAAAGCAGTTTCCAATACGTTAAACTCGGATACTAAGGGAGCAAACCTGGACAGCAACAGCAGTCATGTCAAAGTCAAGGGCCTTAAATTAGGAGTCCATGTATGGGTAGTAATGAAATTCATAGATGCAATCAACTTAGAATATAGTAACAATAAAATCAATAACTGCTAACGTTTATCAGTATTTTTCTACCTGCTGTCACTTTATCAATGACCCAGTAGGTATTAATTCATTGAATCTGCACAAAAACTTACGTGGTGGTTGTGACTCTAAATCTCCATTTTACAGATGGAGAAACATGAGGCTTAGAAAGACTGGGTGATTTCCTTAAGACATGATCCTGGACAGGAAGGAACATGCATGTCCTTGGGGACTGGGGAATGATGCACTATATCTTCTAAATAAGATCAAAAGGAAAACTGCAAGGGCAGTGGAAGAAACTTTTTGTGTTTCTTTTTTAAATGCAGTGAATATGTACTACTATATAGACTGGCTCTGGCCAGCAAGGCAGTCACTAGCCACATGTGGCTATTGAGAATTTTAAATATGGTTAGTTTGAATTCAGATTTGCTGTGAGTGGAAAATACGCACTATATATCAAAGACTTAGGATGAGGAAAAGAATCTAAAATATGTCATTAATGCTTTTTGCACTGGTTATGTGTTGAGTATGATTTTAGATACAGCAGGTTAAATAAAATGTGTTATTAAAATAAAAAAAAAACTGAGCGAGTTGACCCAAATGACAGAAAATTTAAACACAGGCAGTGTTGTTCCAAAGCTCAAACACATAAACGCTAAGCTAAGTATAACGTGTAAAAGGTACCCAAGAAGTATTTTCTGATTGGCTAAAGGAGGTAATATTGCTTACAAACCACTCACTGTCCTGAATTGTACACCCTCATAACCCTGCAATAGCTCCCAGTCATGGCATTTGTGGCTACATAGAACCATTATGTTTTTTCCAGCAGAATTATCACCAAACCAAGTCTCACATTCCTTTGCTTACCTAATTGTAGATTCAACCTCTAAGAGGAAGTATATGGTGATAACTGTTAGGTTTTCTGTCTTCGCTATTGCCCTGCTGCCCAATTGTCATCTTCACTTTGAACCCTGAAGGTTGTAAGCATTAAAGACAGGCCTCTACATGCACCTTTTTAACTCTTTCAAGTTCTTACTCAACCAAGAAATTATACAAAAATTCAACACAATCAAATATTAAAATAGCACTTTTATTTCTGATAACATACTGCATATGTTGCTTAATCATAAAACAACAATATGCATCCTTATAATGAACCTGAAAATGACAGGTTGCCCCATCATAGGCCACTCTAGACAATAAGTAGCCTCCCTGTAAAAAAGTCCATCACTGTAAAACTTACAGCACAGAGAAGCAGAGTTGAATATGAGGACGTCCCCTGATGAAGAAAAAGTAAAGTTCTAAAATCTCAAGATGAGAGATTATTTGAAAGTCTAACCAATCAGTGATAGACTGTAGTGCACTTTCTGAAAGTTTATTCGCAGCTCTGTGGGATACACCTGTGTATCTACCCACAGTAGGTGCGACCGTGTAGGGGCCACTTGTACTTGTTGGCCAGATTTGTCGCCATGTCATGTGATTATTGCCAACTTGTGGGACTGTGATGCCAGTGTCCTTACAATGTCAGTAATGCACATTTAACTCAGTTAGCACTCCTCTGAAAACACTTAATTTTCTTCTATATGGACAATTTTGAACATTGTCAGGGAAAATACGTTCTCAAATTTTAATAAAATTGAAGATTCTTGGAAACATAATTTAAATTTTACTCTGCATTCCCAAGTTTGATACTGAGTTGCAATTAAACTATGTGTGAGCCCAGCTATGAGGATTCAAATATTGTGTAATAAAATTCCAAACATACAATTTTAAAATTATCTTGCTTAAAGTAATGCCACAAGGCAGGATAAATCAATAAAGTTCAATTACTGTGCCTAAACCATGTTATTTGATATTTTAAGGGCTTTATGCAAAACTCCTTTTTTGTGTCTTAAGAATGTAGGAATCAAAATTGTATAATTTACTGTACCTATATTTCAAATGAAGAAGTTCATGGGATTCTTTTATTTTTGCCTATAATATAGTTTAAACAAGGCTCATGGGCTTTTAAGTGGTGCAAATACTCTGGCTTATTGCTTCTACATCCAGGAGGTAGTGTATTTAAAGATGGTCCTTCTGTGGGCACAACTGCTGATAAGCACACTGTTTCCTTGGAAACATCGAAGCACCATCTGACAGTTTGCTGAATATCTAAAGTTCACAATTGATCCCTGGAAGCCTGTACCTAGGCAAACTGATTTATGAGTAGCAAGTTGTAAGCTAGGGTGATGAGTTAAATCTGAATATTTATTGCTCACTGCCAGTCTTCTTCAGAGACTCTGTTCTGACTCATTTCATTATCTTGGAACTCATTCCATGACTAAGATGTTCTATGTAAAATTCAATACACAGCAAAAATTTAATTTAGGAAATAACGAGATAGTAGCTGATTTATCCCTTTTAAAATGTGAATTGCCAGGATGTCTATTGAGGGCTGCGTCTCCCTCAAATGTAGAAGCCAGTCAGAGCTCAATCAGAGCAGACCTAGGGCCTTATGGAGAGGGTCGGTCTTTACCACTGTCTCTCATCTACTCTGTCTGAGAAAAACAACCTGGGAAAATTGGGGGATGCAAAAAGAAATGTAACTGACCTTAAATCAAATATAGCAGTTCCCTCATAACTATGGAAAATACGTTCCAGGATCCTCTGATTGCCTGAAACCACAGACAGTAACATGCATTCTGTAATCTTTCCTATAATATATGACCATGATAAAATTTAATTTACAAATTAGGCATAGCAAGAGATGAACAACAGTAATAATAAACCAGAACAATTTTAATAATATACTATAAAAAGAATTTTGTGAATATGGTTTCTCTCTCTCTCTTCCATGTACGCCTCCCACCCCCATCACTTATTGTGCTGTACTCTTCTGTTTTTGGACTCTGGTTGATTGTAAGTAAAATCACACAAAGTGAAACTACAGATAAGGGAGACTACTGTATTACGAATCAATATAGTGCTGCTAGAATCAAACAAAAATATATTCTAAAACGTGTTTATCATATGTTCTGTTTCATCTGAGCTTTATAAAGCACTGACTGTCTGTGTCAACAACACTGAAAAGCATGTGAAGGAAACAAAATTCAACTATCAGTAGATTGGGTTGGGAAACAGAGATTACAAGGTTGAGGGGTGACGTCCTGCTATGTTCTAGCCCATGGTCCTCAGAATATTGTACCAGGACCAGTTGCAGCAGAACCACCTGGGTACCTCTAGAAATGCAGAATTCTAGGATCCATCTCAGACCTACTAAATCAGACCGTCTGGAGGAGGGCCCAGCCACCTATGTTCTATCTAACAAGCCCTCCAGGAAATTCTGATGCAGATTTAATTCAGAAAACCACTATGTTAGCAAATAAATTATGGGATATTTATACTTGAAGATTGTCCTCGAATATTGCTGGGATGGCTCCCTACAGATTGTTAGACATGAAGCAAATGATATGAAGGTGCCGGAACTGTATTAGCAGAGTGCTGACAAAAGGGTCAGTGGGTTCAGAGCAGTGAGCAAACAAGAATCTGTTACTATGCAAGACCAGAGAACCTACAAGGCATATGATCCTGAAGGAGAGGGGGAAAAAAGCAACAGCTGCTTCACTAAATCAATAAGAAATGTTTTAATAAAGTGAAGACTGGAATTGCTGAGAATCTCCATAATATCTGTCATCTATACCCAAGGTCACTGGTAAGAGATGTAACTTTGCAACTGGGCCCTACTGTCAATGAGGCAATGGGGATTTAGTATTCTGAAATATCGGAGGCCAGATATCATCCTAAGCCATTGGAGACACTATAGATAAAATTGCTACACAAAGTAGAAACTAAGACGGCAACAAGGGGGTAAAAGACCATTGTGTTCCTAAAAGCAATTTACGTTGGGTAGCCAATGAGGGCATAGCTTAACTCACATAAACAAACTGGTCAAGAGCTGATGATCAGCTGCTGTGTTGGAAAATCGTAATCTCTCGCCCACTTCCAAGACCTGAGCCAATTTTCAACTCAAAGTCTTTAGTAATTGCAATTGTGTCTTGTTGCTTCCCACAGACAGTGTACCAATGAATAAATAATGATGAGATGCCCATCAACTAAAGGAGAAGCCGGAACTGATTAATTAAGATCCCTGCAATGCCACAGAAAACAGTACGATCCCTGAAACCATACACAGACATCTACATGTGAAAGTTGTCAGGATCAAAATGGGTTCACTGGCTCGGCACCTGTGGCTCAACGGGCTAAGGTGCCAGCCATGTATACCTGAGCTGATGGGTTCAAATCCAGCCCTGACCCGCCAAACAACAATGATGGCTGCAACCAAAAAATGGCCGGGCGTTGTGGCGGGCGTCTGTAGTCCCAGCTACTTGGGAGGCAAAGGCAAGAGACTCACTTGAGCCCAGGAATTGGAGGTTGCTGTGAGCTGTGATGCCACAGCACTCTATCCAGGGTGACAGCTTGAGGCTCTGTCTCAAAAAAAAAACAACAAAAAACAAAATGGGTTCACTTGTGTTGGAGGAAGGCAGGGAGGAAAGGAGAAAAGAGAGAGGGAGGGTG